>QNTS01004374.1:44539-84468 GCA_003317085.1 Hucho hucho
TCACCATCACATCTATCCCCATGGTACATACATTCCCCCTCTTCGTCACCATCACATCTATCCCCATGGTACATACATTCCCTCTCTTCATCACCACCACATCTATCCCCATGGTACATACTGTACATTCTCCCTTGTCATCACCATCTCCATGTTTAGACAGGTGGTCTTTCTTATTCATCACATTCAAATATATCTATGAACCCTTGGGAGGTGGGTGGAAGAAGGGATTGAGAGAGAGAGAAAGAAAGACTGAACTCCAGTTCTTCAACACCCCCCCCCACCCTCTCTCTCTCTCATCCTTTTTACTTTTCATTTCATTCCATGAAGTTCACATCTGGATGGCAGATGTCTATCTCAGGCAGAACATATTAGTTCTCTCTCCCTCCTTCTTTCCTCCCTCTGCCTCTGCCTCTCTCTCTCTCTCTCTCTCTCTCTCTCTCTCTCTCTCTCTCTCTCTCTCAGTTCATTCTCTTTTTCCCTCCCCCCCTCTCTTTTTGTGAGTGCAGGCATGGTGATAATCCTTCTCTCTTCCACCTGGCCTGGACCACCCACTCTCTCACAGCACTATAGAACTGAGCCAGCAGCCCACCAGCAGAGAGGCAGAGCAGAGGAGAGCTGAGGCTGGGGGAATACCAGTACAGCATTACCATGTGGTGAACTTGGAGTACTGCACCTAGAATTACCAGGAGGACTTGAACTGTAGTGGTGCCAGCTTTGTCTGTAGGCTGCCACACGCCTATGTCTCCACCCAGAGGTTGTATTTGGGAAGTGTAGAGAGACTGAACACGAGTCGAGTAGTGTAGGTTATCCATCACGTGGGAACAAGTCATTTGGAAAAATTGTGTGAGTGAGTGAAAGTGGAAAAGTGATGTGGTGGTATTTCCTATTTTGCAGGACGGACAGGGGTTTTGACAAACATGGCTCACCGCCCCCGCCTTCATCGTCGGTCACGCTGAATGAACCCGGAACGCCGGAACCCATTTCGAGTGGAATTTGGATGGTGCCGGTGCTGTTGATGGGGAATATGAGAGGAGAGAGGAAGAAGATATTCTGTTGTGCTACACAGTGTCATCGTGACCCTGGGGGATTACACACTCACACGGATACACACACATGCACGTGCACACACACAGACGTGCATGCACACACACTAACACACATGCACGCAGATAAGCAGACGGAATACTTGCTCGCAAGAATACAGACACACACACATTCACACACTGGCAAGCACGGACGCGTGTATGCACACACCCACAACCCCTAACCCACTCAGCCATTGTAGTTTCTCCTCTTGGAAGTATCTCTGGTGGCTTGCCAAAAGGGGAAGTGGGATGAGCACGTAATAGAATGAGGATGAGGACTTGCCGGGGGTCAAGAGTCATATAGGGAAGTTGATTGTAGCAGAGATCGTGGCTGTGAGGATAGGTCCCATGTACCACTTACCAATTGGTGGGTTGCAAATTCATTACACAGTATTTAATTCTTTAACTGTGGGGACAGATTTGAAATATCCAGAAATGGACGTTACCGCTTTTGCTTCGTGGCTGTGAACTTGAACTTTGTGTTAACTCTCCCCCCTCCCCCGCTGCCCGTCCCCGCCAGTCAGAAACATGGGGTTCTCAGTGCAGTGAGATTCCGCTGCATGCGTTGTGTGTGTGAGTGATGGGCGTTGGTGGTCCGCTGCTTTCACACCTGTGGCTGTGGCAGATATATCCTGTTTGGAAAGGACCAAAGGCCTTACCCCGCTCTTACGACCCCCCCTACACACACACACACACACACACACAATCTCCCCTCCTCTGCTGCCAGGAAGTGTGCACAGGAAACAGCTGTCCCCTGCGTCCGCACGACCCCCTTCCGGCCAGGTGCATCCTGGGAAAGAAGTGATGTGTGACCGTCGACATCGACTGACGTTCAGCTCTTCTATGGCATCGTTACAACCCAGCCAAATCACTATTATGACTGAGTGTAGACATAATTGTGTAGCTTGACATATTTCCCTGTACTGCAATTCTATTGATAATGCTAACCAACATTTAGTAAGTGCAATGTTCGTTTAGATTCTCCCTGACGATTAAAGGGACCAGATAGAAATACAATGATAAATACTACAGTCTACCTGTATGACTAATTGTTCTGGGCTCCATCTCCTATAAAAGTCCTCTCTAATCAAAATCATAGCATTTGGCACATTGACCCAGCTCTCAAATTGCCTTAGTCTTCCTATATATTGGCCTAAATTCCAGTGCTAAATGGACTCTCGCCCGATGGGAGTTCACCCCATCATAACTAATGCATTTTGTTCTGTTTGAAGAAGAATAGCCAGACTCCAAGACAACCAGGAAAAATAAACACCCAAATACATCTGTGGTTATGAGCTTAGACGTGTCTGTCGTCTGTCCCACTTGCCGTCACACACACACACGCACACACGCACGCTGCACTGTATTGTTTGTCACTTTCTCCATCTATAGCACTGCTAGTATTGCCTCAAACAATTAGGCCGTTCTGATTCCTATCACCAGACACACAATCGTGTTTACATGAGGCTGAGGAAATGTGGCCATGGAGCCCAGCTGTGTGTGTGTGTGTGCTTGAATGCTTATGTGTGTGTCTTGGTGTGCGTGAATGTGTGTGTGTGTGTGCTTGAGTGCTTATGTGTGTGTTTGTGTGTGTGTGTGTGTTATGAAGCATGTAGTCATTTGTTAGTTTGTTAAATGTTGTGGACTTAATGGAGTTAAGATGTACAGACATATAGATGAATATCTGTACATCATGAGTACTCTGTCATTGGTATATGGTGGTCCTGTACAGTGATTACTTTGTGATCCTGTACAGTGATTATTTTGGTGGTCCTGTACAGTGATTTACTTTGGTGGTCCTGAACAGTGATTACTTTGGTGGTCCTGTACAGTGATTACTTTGGTGATCCTGTACAGTGATTATTTGGTGGTCCTGTACAGTGATTACTTTAGTGGTCCTGTACAGTGATTACTTTGGTGGTCCTGTACAGTGATTACTTTGGTGATCCTGTACAGTGATTACTTTGGTGGTCCTGTACAGTGATTACTTTGGTGGTCCTGTACAGTGATTACTTTGGTGATCCTGTACAGTGATTACTTTGGTGGTCCTGTACAGTGATTACTTTGGTGATCCTGTACAGTGATTACTTTGGTGGTCCTGTACAGTGATTACTTTGGTGATCCTGTACAGTGATTACTTTGGTGGTCCTGTACAATGATTTATTTGGTGGTCCTGTACAGTGATTACTTTGGTGATCCTGTACAGTGATTACTTTGGTGGTCCTGTACAGTGATTACTTTGGTGATCCTGTACAGTGATTACTTTGGTGGTCCTGTACAGTGATTACTTTGGTGATCCTGTACAGTGATTACTTTGGTGGTCCTGTACAATGATTTATTTGGTGGTCCTGTACAGTGATTACTTTGGTGATCCTGTACAGTGATTACTTTTTCCATTTCACCTTGCTCTTCACTCATCGTTAGGACATGTTGTACAAACCAGCTGTGATCAATATTGTTACAGTGACACACACACACAGTGGTGGAAAAAGTATCCAATTGTCATACTTTAGTAAAAGTAAAGACACCTTAATAGAAAATGAAAGTCACCCAGGAAAATACTATTTGTATTAAAAGTAAATGTAATTGCTCAAATAGACTTGCGTATCAAAAGTAAAAGTATAAATAATTTTTTTATCTTTATATTAAGAAAACCAGATGGCACAATCTTCTTGTTTATTTTACAGATAGCCAGTACCACAGTCCAACACTCAGACATAATTTACAAAAGAAGCATTTGTGATTAGTGAGTCTGCCAGATCAGAGGCAGTAGGGATGATCAGGGATTACTTTTTTTTTACTTAAGTACTTTACACCACTGCACACGCACAAACAAACACACGCATGCACACACTGATGCACACACACACACACACCAATTACCTGCAAATCCTCCCTATTGACCAAAGCTGTAATTACACTATAAAGGCTCCTGACAATGTCTCAGGACATTTTTATTAAGAAGAACGTTGAGAGAACGTTGTCGCTCTGACATTAAAACAATCTAACATTAAAACAACGGCGAAACAACTCTGATTTCTTCCTCAGGACATTTTTATTGAGCTGATTGTTTAGTGTTTTGCATGAGAGAACGTTGTGGGTCTAACATTAAAACAATCCTCTCTGCTTTCTTCCTCAGTCAGGGGTGAAGCGGAAGTGGTCTGTAAGGGTTTTGTTGTTATTATTATTCCTGATCTACAGTTTGGGTTTTCACACAGTACCGCAGGAGCCCAAATGTTCTTCTCTGTTTTTGTCACGGATGAGAGAACATAAAGGAGTTGATTGTCTGTGATCTTTGAGGTCAGTTAGGCGTGCAGTCTTTGAAGGGGGAGGCCCAATCTGACTGGGGATGTTTGGTGTTCAACTGGACTGGGCTGCTGTGCAATCTTTTGATGTCAGCTTTTAGAACAGATAAAGACTTTACAGACAGAGAAATATAAATGATCATATGTACATGTATTTGTGATCAAGTTTGTTAAACACTTTCCTCTGCTCTGAAGGGTCTAGCTCCCTTCAGCTCACTCTCTCTTACATGTATATTCTACTATATGTGTAATGTACATTTTATTGAATACTTTTTCTAAGTATATTACTACCAATTTAATGCAGAAGCACAAGGTTAAGTTATTGCCTGGGGACTCACGGGTCATAGAGCAGAATATATATTTGGTAGCAGGCAAAAAGTCTGACTCAGGGGAATTGTCTTCAGACCGCATGTTGCTTTTTATACGTTGCACGCAAATCCACCCAGATATATACAGCCTTGCTACAATATTAGTTGTAGTTATAACTATTTGAGTGCTTTCAACTGGAACTGCAGGTGCTAAACTCATAGTAGCTATACTCATAGGAGCTAAACTCATAGGACCTAAACTCATAGTAGCTAAACTCATAGGAGCAATACTCATAGTAGCTAAACTCATAGGAGCTCTACTCACAGGAGCTAAACTCACAGGAGCTAAACTCACAGGATCTAAACTCACAGGAGCTATACTCACAGGAGCTAAACTCACAGGAGCTAAACTCACAGGAGCTATACTCACAGGAGCTATACTCACAGGAGCTATACTCACAGGAGCTAAACTCACAGGAGCTAAACTCACAGGAGCTAAACTCACAGGAGCTATACTCACAGGAGCTAAACTCATAGGAAGCAATACTCACAGGAGCTATACTCACAGGAGCTATTCTCACAGGAGCTATTCTCACAGGAGCTATACTCATAGGAGCTAAACTCATAGGAGCTATTCTCATAGGAGCTATACTCATAGGAGCTAAACTCATAGGAAGCTATTCTCATAGGAGCTAAACTCATAGGAGCTATTCTCATAGGAGCTAAACTCATAGGAGCTATTCTCATAGGAGCTATACTCATAGGAGCTATACTCATAGGAGCTATTCTCATAGGAGCTATACTCATAGGAGCTAAACTCACAGGAGCTAAACTCACAGGAGCTATACTCACAGGAGCTAAACTCACAGGAGCTATACTCACAGGAGCTAAACTCACAGGAGCTAAACTCACAGGAGCTATACTCACAGGAGCTAAACTCCCAGGAGCTATACGCACAGGAGCTATACTCACAGGAGCTAAACTCACAGGAGCTATACTCATAGAAGCAATTTGTCTTTCAGACTGTCTGGGTAGAAAATGACGGAGACAATAAAAAAAGAGGAATTGACCTTGAGAGAGAGAAAGAGAGAGAGAGGAAGCAGGGTCTTGAAGAAAGTTACTGAGATGACAGTATTGGCCACCATGCAGTGCAGTACCACAGGTGTGATGATGTTATCACAGAAACAGCCAGGACTGTCTCCATTTCTTTCTTTTTCTCTCTATCCTTTTCTTTCTCTCTTTCTGTCTACCTTTTCCCACCTCTGTTGATCCTATGGTAAACACTTGTCAGGGCCATGGTGCTGCAAGTGCTGCAGACAGGGAAGTTGTTTAAATAGGAAATGGATATGTTAGGTTTTCCCAATGTACGTGTCTGTATGTCTTCCTTTGTGGTGTTATTCTGTTGTGATACAAACACATTCCCTCCATTATGGTAACCATCCAAGTCCCTTCACATTCTAGGATTGGCTGCACTGGTGGAAAGACGCGTGCCTGTGTGTGTGTGTGTGAACACATGAGTGTATGTCTATACAGAGTGAGTTTGCATGCGCATGCGTACGTGTGCATGCGCATGTATGCGCGAACGTATATGTTGGTATTGGGGTTGGGGGGAGAGGAGAGGAGGGGAGGGGGGTACATTTCCTTATCTGCGGGCCACAGGCGGCTTTGAGAGTGTTATCAGTAGCCACCACATTGTACTAGCACATCCTCTTGTCCAGTGGGGAGCAGAAAAACTCTCCTTGCAATGAAGTTCTCTCTCTCTGTCTCTCGCTCTCTCTCTCGCTCTCTCTCTCTCTCTCTCTCTCTCTCTGTCTCTCGCTCTCTCTCTCTTCTGTCTCTCAGTCTATTCCTTCGCTCTCTCTCTCTCTCTCTCTCTCTCTCTCTCTCTCTCTCTCTCTCTTGCTTTCTCTCTGTCTCTGTCTGTCTCTCTCTCTTTCTCTCTCTCTTCTGTCTCTATCCCTTCGCTCTCTCTCTCTCACTCTCTCTCTCTCTCTCTCTCTCGCTCTCTCTCACCTCTCTCTCTCGCCATCCAACTAGAGCTCTGTCTCTTCCTGGCATGGAGGGAGAGGAGGGAAGAAAGTAAAGAAAGAGAGATTGGGAACTAGAGAATGACATAAGAGCACGAGTACGACATGGTCAGCATCACCTTGTCAGCTTGTGTGCCTTCGTTCAACAGAATCACCACAAAGGATTCAAAAGGGCATTTTGTTATTCCTTGACCAATCTTTTACTTAAACTCTTGGTGATTTTGGATGTTTGATTTTACATCTTTTTTTAAACATTACTGGAGTTCCCAATTTATTTAAGGAGTACGGAAAGCAAAGTAGATGTTCCATGTGCTACCCTACCTATGGTACTGTAGGGTCCTGTGGGTAAACAACTCTACTGACAGAGCACGTTGGTTTTCATGCTGCGTAGGTGAGTAGGTCTACACTGGTCAATTTAAATATTACTGTATAGGGCAAATGCTATTGAGTTCAAAGCCATTTCTCAATTTATCGTAAGTTATTATTGTTAATTTATTGCATGAAGTTCTAGTTCATGTTTCTTTGTGCTAAATTATTTTATGAAGGAAAACCTGTTATGTATTATTGCCTGTTCTTTGATCAAATAAATAATATAGAAAACATTGCAGACAATAAAATACATGTTTGTGTATTTACCACTGCTATAATAAACATAACATTATAAACATACAATATATATATCTTTGCAGCCAAACAGATATAAGACCACCAAATTATATTCATAATTCATTACTTGAAATTAACAACAAATGAGTGCATTGAGGTTACACAAAAATACAATATGATGTTTGTCTCATGTCAAAGGAAACAAGAAAAAAAAAATCTGAAACGTTACGAACATTAATTAAAATTGAATCAAGTTCAAGTTGAATTGTAAGCACAAATGCAGCTGAACATCAAAGGTAACATACTGTTCATGACACAAATAAATAGTGAAGCAATTAAGCAACATTATAATTTGATTGCAAATAATAAAATATTACAAAAAAATATATTACAAAAATAAAGACTTCAACACATCTTTGGGAGTGTATTTGTTCCATTGTATTGTTTTAGATTCAACTTTTATATGATGTAAATGTTTATATTGAAAGCTCACCTTGCATGTTCTCTCTCTCTCTCTCTCTCTCAAAAATGTGTAGATTTATGTCATTTCTTATCAATGATCTACACAAAAAAAAAATCATTTTCATTTTAAAAAAAAAAGATGAATGAAAAATGAAACACTAATATATCTTGATTAGATAAGTATTCACCGCCCTAAGTCAATACATGTTAGAAACACCTTTTGCAGCGATTACAGCTGTGAGTCTTCTTGGGTCTAAGAGCTCTAAGAGCTTTACACACCTGGATTGTGCAATATTCGCCTATTATTATTTTGTTCATTCTTCTAGCTCTGTCAAGGTGTTGGGGATCAGGGCTAGACAGCAATTCTCATGCAGATTTAAGTCGAAACTGTAGCTTCACTACTCAGGAACATTCACGGTCTTCCTGGTAAGCAACTCCAGTGTAGATTTGGCCTTGTGTTTTAGGTTACTGTCCTACTGAAAGGTGATTTTGTCTCCTAGTGTCTGTTGGAAAGCAGACTGATCCAGGTTTTCCTCTAGGATTTTGCTTAGCTCTATTACATTTATTTTTATCCTGAAAAACTCCCCCAGTATTTTCTGATGTCAAGCATACCGATGCCATGATGCGGCCACCACCATGCTTGAGGCAGGTACTCAGTGATGTGTTGGATTTGCCCACCTTTGCATAAGAAGAAGAGACAGTTGCAAAATCCAGCCATGAATAATGAATCATCCAAGTCTTGCAGAAGCAGGACGTATAAGACAGCTGCGAACTTCCTTGAAATTAGGAAAACACACACGCAGTATGATATCAAACAATGGACAACCATGACAACCATGTTCAGCTTTGCAGCCTGTCAGCAGCTCGTGAGAGGGCCAGGGATGCTATATTTTGCTTTAAAGTAGATTATATATGGAAAAATTTATCATTTTAATTTCCTAATTAATTCCAAAATCTAAATCTAGCTTTATTTTTTATTCACCACTTCCAGATGAAGAATTATCACTGAATGAATAAAGTTAATTATTGTAATGTTTGTTTATGTGTCAATTAATCCATTAAGGGATGGGTTGCCAACTGGTGATTTGACACAAAAATAAAATGTAATTCATTCATTCATTCATTCCAGTATTTGACCCACTAAATGTGTCTTATCTCTTTTGTTCTACAGGTTCTTTGAAAACCATCCAATCTTTATGCACCTGGGACAATGTGGATTGTATGGACAGTTTGATTAATATAAGAAAAGACAGACAGACAGACTGGGGGATAATCAACAGTGTCGGCCGATGGTGACTCATTCAAAGACAACGTACTTGGCTATTCCTCAGGATGTACTATGGGAAAAAGACTTCTAGACTACTAAACTTAAAGCCAGACCAACCAGTCTGCTGTGGAGCTCCAAGAAGACCCAGAGACGCCTCACAGTCACACCACTAGTAAACACTGGCACATGATTATTGATGTGAGCATTGTCTGCCCAGCCACTGTAGATTGGACACAGCCTCTTGAGTGGGGCCATGAATGCAAGATCACACTCACACACTCTCTCCTTTTTTCCTTCTCTCTCTCTCACACACACACAAACTCACACACACACTCGCTCTCACATACACAACAGCCCTCAGAATGAGAGGTGACAATAAGACTGGACTGAGCCAAACCCAAGGGCATCAGCCTTAGCTTCAACACCACCCCCTGACTAATGACCCCTGAAAACCCAGGACCCAGACAGCCCATCACAGACATCCCTGGACTGATTAATAACAGCAGTAGACAACCCGTCATTCAGGAGGACCAGGGGACTAACCAGCATAATAAGGGGATATTATCTGGAGTAGCAGCAGAGGCCCAGGGCTGAGAGAGGTCTGTGGAGGTCTATAGGGGTCTAGCAGCAGCAGCAAGTGGCCTAGACACCATGCTGGGTGAGAGAGACAGAACAGCGGAAGGGGTGAGGGGTGCAGTGGCGGGGTGCCTTACCACAGGTACCATTATGGAGAAACTGAACCCCCCCTCTGCCTCCCCCCCCTCTGACCCCCTATCGGAGTTTGAACGACTGAGCCCTCAGCAGGCCCCCTCACTGGCTTCACTTGACGCTAGCAGCCCACCGCCGGTTAATGAACCAGGGAGTCCGGGAGAAAGGTTTGTCCCACCTAGCCCCCCTGCCTCCCCTCCTCCACCTCCAGAGCCCCCTACCAAGTTTCTTGACCACCCTGCCGCCACCAACATCGCACCAGCTGTCGCCATGGAAACAAACAACACCAAGGGAGGAGGTTTCATTCGCTCCTCTCCAAAAGCCCCCTCATCCTCTCCGCCTCCCCTCCTCCCAGCCCCAGTGTCTACATCCACTACCTCTGCCGTCCTCCCCACATCCTCCTCCTCCTCTTCTTCCTCCTTTTCCTCCATTGCCCCCCTCCCTCCCCACATCCCTGTTATTAGTCTGGGACACAGTAAACCCCCCCACCCCCTCTCCCTCCCCAGTAACACCCCTCTAACTACCCTGCACCCCATCCCCACCCACGCCCACCACCATGGCCCCCACCACCACCACCACCACCCCCACCACTATGACCCCTACCACCATGACCCCCACCACCACGGGGCCATCCGCCTCACCCAGCTCACCTCCCTGTCAGGGACCAGACCAGGGGCCCCACCGATCCCCTCCCAGGGCCCCCTGCTGCCCCACCAGTACCTGCCATCACACCACTTCTTCAACAGGTGATAGGGAAATGTTTCATATTCACATTATATTCCATTATCCAGTGGAGGCTGCTGAGGGGAGGACGGCTCATAATAATGGCTGGAATGGAGTCAATGGAATGGTATCACAGACATCAAACACGTGGTTTCCATGTGGTTGATGCCTTTCCATTTACTCCATTCCAGCTATTATTATGAGCCATCCTCCCTTCAGCAGCCTCCACTTGCATTATCATATTTCATGTTATGACTGGCTTTCTGATACTGTATGGCAAACTGTTTCACTATAACTGACAGTTTCACTACCACAACTGACAGTTTATATCATAGATTTCTCTTTCTGCTTCTCCTAACCTTTAATCCTAACCTATTACTAAACTAGAACTCCTACTTCCCCATAGAGCCCCATTTCCTAGAATCACTATGATGAAATATCCTTCTTCTTCTTCATTTTCAGCAGGAACATTGTTCTATTTTAGCAGCAGGTCTCTGCCAGTGTCAGCTGGTTACAAACCCTAATGAGAGATAGCCTGCTGACAGCATGCACACTCCATCAACATCCCAGACATAATCACCATACAGATAGCTTTGGTCTCTTTCTCTCCCTCAGTCAATTTAAAAACCTTTTTGCCATTTCAAATCCATTTAACAATTTGAAAACCATTTAAAATATGATTACTCCCCTGAATAGCATCGTTTGTACTTTTAAAGTTGTATTATTTTATTGCTTGGATACTTTTATTTGTTATCTTTTATTTCCAATGCACCCTCACTCACGTTCCTCCCTCTTTGGACGTCACTTTAATCAGGTTTAATAATGTTTACATACTGTTTTACCCACTTTCACATGTATATACTGTAGTCTACTCAAGGTCATCCTATTTTACTATTGCTATACATATACAAGTCTATCCTACGTATTATTCAGATATACTACATATTCTATCCACATACTGTCCATAATGTCTATACATCCCACCACATACAGTTGAAGTTGAAAGTTTACATTCACCTTAGCCAAATACATTTAAACTCAGTTTTTCACAATTCCTGACATTTAATCCTAGTAAAAATTCCTTGTCTTAGGTCAGTTAGGATCACCACTTTATTTTAAGAATGTGAAATGTCACAATAATAGAAATGAGAATGATTTATTTCAGCTTTTATTTCTTTCATCACATCCCCAGTGGGTCAGAAGTTTACATACACTCAATTTGTATTTGGTAGCATTGCCTTTCAATTGTTTAACTTGGGTCAAATGTTTTGGGTAGCCTTCCACAAGCTTCCCACAATAAGTTGGGTGAATTTTGGCCCATTCCTCCTGACAGAGCTGGTGTAACTGAGTCAGGTTTGTAGGCCTCCTTGCTCGCACACGCTTTTTCAGTTCTGCCCACATATTTTTCTATAGGATTGAGGTCAGGGCTTTGTGATGGCCACTCCAATACCTTGACTTTGTTGTCCTTAAGCAATTTTGCCACAACTTTGGAAGTATGCTTAGGGTCATTGTCCATTTGGAAGACCCATTTGCGACCAAGCTTTAACTTCCTGACTGATGTCTTGAGATGTTGCTTCAATATATCCACATCATTTTTCATCCTCATGATGCCATCTATTTTGTGAAGTGCACCGGTTCCTCCTGCAGCAAAGCACCCCCACAACATGATGCTGCCACACCCGTGCTTCACGGTTGGGATGGTGTTCTTCAGCTTGCAAGCCTCCCCCTTTTTCCTCCAAACATAACGATGGTCATTATGGCCAAACAGTTCTATTTTTGTTTCATCAGACCAGAGGACATTTTGCCAAAAAGTACGATCTTTGTCCCCATGTGCAGTTGCAAACCGTAGTCTGGCTTTTTTATGGTGGTTGCTGAGCGGCCTTTCAGGTTATGTCGATATAGGACTCGTTTTACTGTGGATATAGATACTTTTGTACCTGTTTCCTCCAGCATCTTCACAAGGTCCTTTGCTGTTGTTCTGAGATTGACTTGCACTTTTCGCACCAAAGTACGTTCATCTCTAGAAGACAGAACGCGTCTCCTTCCTGAGTGGTATGACGGCTGCGTGGCCCCATGGTGTTTTTGCTTGCGTAATATTGTTTGTACAGATGAACGTGGTACCTTCAGGCATTTGGAAATTGCTCCCAAGGATGAACCAGACTTGTGGAGGTCTACAATTTTTTTTCTGAGGTCTTGGCTGATTTCTTTTGATTTTCCCATGATGTCAAGCAAAGAGGCACTGAGTTTGAAGGTAGGCCTTGAAATACATCCACAGATACACCTCCAATTGACTCAAATTATGTCAATTAGCCTATCAGAAGCTTCTAAAGCCATGACATAATTTTTTGAATTTTCCAAGCTGTTTAAAGGCACAGTCAACTTAGTGTATGTAAACTTCTGACCCACTAGAATTGTGATACAGTGAATTATAAGTGAAATAATCTGTCTGTAAACAATTGTTGGAAAATGTACTTGTGTCATGCACAAAGTAGATGTCCTAACCGACTTGCCAAAACTATAGTTTGTTAACAAGAAATTTGTGGAGTGGTTGAAAAACGAGTTTTAATGACTCCAACCTAAGTGTATGTAAACTTCCGACTTCAACTGTATGTACATTTGCCGGACTCCAACGTTGCTTGTCCTAATGTTTCTATAGTTCTTAATTCCAAGATTAATGTGTATTGCTGTGTATTGTTAGATATTACTGCACTGTTGGAGCTAGGAAAACAAGCATTCTGCTACACCCGCAATAACATCTGCAAAATATTTGTAAGCGACCAATAAAATGAGATTTGATTTGATTTGATTCTCTCCTTCTCTCTCTCAGTTGTCATCTTGGTCCCTCTGGTAACTATGGAATCTTTTCCAGTAGAAGCATCAAGAGACGGCCCTCCTCACACTATGAGTTGGATCTCAGTGATGGTAAATAGAAGCTAAACTGGTGTGACTGTCCATGGACTACTGACCAATACCAGCATATGATAAATCAATCAGATACAGTTTATGTAGTGTATGTATGTACATATACACCACAGGAGGCTGCTGAGGGGAGGACAGCTCATAATAATGGTTGGAACGGAGTGAATGGAATGGCATCCTGGAAACTATGTATGTGATGGTTTTGATACCAGTCCTCTGATTCCGCTCCAGTCATTACCACGAGCCCGTCCTCCCCAATTAAGGTGCCACCAACCTCCTGTGATATACACTGAGTATACCAAATATTAGGAACACCTTCCTGATATTGAGTTGCGTGTATGTACATGTGCATACTGGTACGTATGTGTATTTAATGCACTGTGCCTGTGTATCCTCATCCAGCGGGCCCTCCTCAGAAGCTGGCAAGGCGTGTGTTCACCAACAGCCGGGAGCGCTGGCGCCAGCAGAACGTCAATGGGGCCTTCTCAGACCTCCGAAGGCTCATCCCCACCCACCCTCCGGACAAGAAGCTCTCCAAGAATGAGATCCTCCGCCTAGCCATGAAGTACATCGACTTCCTTGTCACCCTGCTCAACGACCAGTCCCAAGACAAAGCCAGGGGCTCGCCTGAGGAGGAGACCCAGGATGAGAGGGCCCAAGCGGGGTTGAACAACAAGGATATGCACCCACTTTTCCAGGGTGACACTACCTCTTCAACTATGGCCCACCACGACAGAGGAGACTCCACAGATTCATCGATCATCGCCTTGGCAACCTCTCCGACCTCCAGTTGCTATAGCAACACAGACAGCGAGGAGAACGTGGGGGGCGGGGCTAAGAGCTCAATGGTGGTGCCGCGGGGCATTCCGGGAAAGGTCAAAGGTCAGATTCGGACTGCGGTGACACTTGCCAGCGACCAGCGGTAACATGACATGTGATGTCACAAAGAGGACAAAATGGAATACTTGGTAGTAAATAATATCAGTATACTTACTACTCTACCAGACAAGCAATCTTTGAGACTTTTGGAATTCGATGTAGTTCTTTCAATGACATGGTGTATCTACAAGGTCAGCTCTGAGTTCTTGTAGTAGTTTGTGGTAGTGTTTGACTGTCCCTCTGTTTGGATTTTGTGTCCTGCAGTGTGGGACTGAGGCTTTCTGGGTAACGTAAGCTGTTTCATCAGAACTGAGGCTTCTATAGGGCTACTTTGCTTTCTGCAATTTGAGACATCAAAAATCATCAATGACGGTAACCTTCAGCCAGTAGCTTATGTGGCAGTTTTTGAAGTTTCCTATTTTCTTTCTTTAGTCAGATGAAGAAGATGGTCCCACCCTCCCTCCCTTAGAGGACAACATTGTGACACAGTTGTCCCAAATGGCACCCGATTTCCTGTTTAGTGCACTACTGGTCAAAAGTAATGCACTAAGCAGAGAATAGGGTGCCATTTGGGACATTGGCCGTGCTAGCTGACTGAAATAAAGAGTGTTTTAGTTCTCTCTTCCTTATTCAACATCCTCTTATTGCACTCCAGAATACATGCGGCCCTGTTATCAGCACAATTTCTCAGCCCATACAATTGTTTTGCTGCTGTGTCCAGTTTGAGAAACAGACAGTGTAGTCGCTGGCAAAACTATTGTTGTGTGAAGGGGTGAAGATGTGTTTTTGTGTTCAGAAAATCAACCTGGCTTATTTTATGGCTGTAAGTTGGTTTGTGATTCTATAAAAATGAATATGAACCCTTAATGAATATGAACCCTAGCTTCATGTCCACATCCCAGTTCAACCCTAACCCTAACTTCCTGTCCACATCCCAGCTCAACCCTAACCCTAACTTCCTGTCCACATCCCAGCTCAACCCTAACCCTAACTTCCTGTCCACATCCCAGCTCAACCCTAACCCTAACTTCCTGTCCACATCCCAGCTCAACCCTAAGACTAAGGGGTGGTAAAATCATGAGAGCTGTGATGGAAACAGGACGTTTAGGTACAATTTTGTAAATGCTGACAGATCATTTGTTCGTTCAAAATGGTGGGATCTATTTGTGTCGGTAAAATTCATTATGCGTGAAATGGCGGTGGAAACCGCTTTATGCGCAAATATTGATATAATGTATAACGATGATATGGTGTGTGGTCCTCCCACAACGACTCGGGAAAGCATGCAGTTTATTAGGCTACAGATGAAATAAGTTATGATGAACTTCACAAGGTGGTTAAAGTGCACGGTGATGAGCTTGATGCTCCTTTCCAATAAATATTGAGGGTCTTATTCTGGTGACATGATGATCGATGCTTGGCTGCTGTTTGAAAAAATATTCTCTCTCTTCTCATCATGTAGACTAGCCTACCTGCACCGCCTACATTACCTGCACTGTAAAGCTGTTGTTGGCTAAAGCGCACGACCAGAGTGGGCACATTTGCTATTTAATGCAACAGTTTTTGTGTCACAACTATCGGTAGAGTTGAAGATGCAATGGAATAACATTGAACTACACTATCACACACAGATTTTTATCCTCAACAAGTCAGTTTGGTGGAAACACACCACTGGTGGGATAATGTGCATATTGGATGGAAACCTAGTTATTGAGTAGAATAATTATTCTGATAAAGAAAAAGTAACCTTTTCACAACATAGAGGCATACAAAGACAAAACAAATGTGGTACAGTGAGGAGAGATGATAACACGAGTGAAGAAAATGCAGAAATGGATGAAAAAGCTGAAAAGAATGTTAGGATGAAGTTTGATTGAACAGTATAAAGCAACCAGAATAGAAAGCCCCATCGAAACCACCTAGAATGTATTTGTTGCCACCCTACCTACGGTCCTGCACTACTCATGAAGCATATTTAGAACCTTTATTATAAAAAAAACATAAAATACTGTCAAATACCATCATACCGTCAAAAAAGTTGACGATATCGCCCAGCCCTAGTTGGTGTCCCCCTCAACCCGTTCCCCAGGTTGGCTGCGTGTCTCCAGCTATCAGGTGGCCAGGAAATGGCTCTACAGTTAGTGCTGTCTCATCTACAGCCCTTAAGTTGCCTGATGGGGCTACTGTGGTGAAATCAACCGCTACATTCATGGAAGAGGGGAGAGAGGGAAGGGCAAAAAAAGAGCCGGAAATAAGAGAAAATCAGCCACAAGGGCCCTCGTTCCCTCTCCCTTTCTCTCTCTCAGACCCCCCACCACACCCGGTCGTTCTGACACAACAGGAAGGACTGGTTACATAACCCTACTGCCTCTGCCTCTAGCCTCCATCTCTGATGTGCCAGCCTGGCCCCGGCTCCCTCCGTGCAGGCCAACAGTGGTGCGCTCCACGGCTCCAGGGCCGGCTCCCTCCGTGCCGTGCAACAGCTGTTACCATCAAGAAGGTTTTGGCTTTTATAGGGCATTGTAGATGGGGGTGGGCGTAAGCATCTGCCTGTGGTTCCAAAGGGCCAAAGGTTGCATGTTCGAATCCAGTGATATAAAGTTGTTTTTTATATTTTGTTTTAAGCCTATGCCAAACCTTAATCCTTACATTAACCATTCAGAGCTAATGCCTAACCTTAAGAATTTGGAGTTAATGCCTAAACTTAACCTCAAACACTTTGAAATTTGACGTTTGAGAAACATGGATGAACGTCTAATTCTGACGTGAGACTGTGAGAGCTTGTAGGGTGAACTATTGAGGCCCCTGAGGATCAGATCACACTGAGGAGGGGTGGTTGGTGTGGTACGGGGTGGTGTCCTAGACCTGCTCTATCCAGTCCTACTGATACAAGAGGCCTGGAGGGTGAGGCAAAGCAGTCTGGGACATGGAGATAATACCCCCTTGCCTCTGCCTCCCCTCTGGGTTTTTTACATATTGCAGGACCAACTTTGGCAAACCCTGCCTTATGTAACCATGATGCCACGTTCCATCTGATAGGGGCAAATGAGGCCTTCAAACCCAACTGGATGATATTATCATGCAATGTGTTTTATTAGCGTTAATTACAGCATTAACTATATGCACAATAGTAGTTTAACATTTAAAGAAACCATGTTGAATGCAATTGGTATAATAATGACGTAGCACATGTGCGTTATTTAACAAGTCATAATTGTAACAGCTGGAAAAGAAATACAACAAAACATTAAAGTAGTCAATGAGAACCGTTATTTGCCGCAAAACAACTTACACATCAGTATATGTTGTACAATGTTACCAACATTATGTTCACAGATATACAATATACAATGTTACCAACATTATGTTTAAGCAATAAGGCCCGAGGAGGTGTGGTATATGGCAAATATACCACGGCTAAGGGCTGTTCTTAGGCACGACGCAACGTGGTATATAGCCGTGGTATACTGCCCATATATCACAAACCCCTGAGGTGCCTTATTGCTATTATAAACTGGTTACCAACGTCATTAGAGCAGTAAAAATAAATGTTTGTCATACCCGTAGTATACTGTCTGATATACCACGGCTGTCAGCCAATCAGCATTCAGGGCTCGACCCACCCAGTTTATAATCACAGATATATACAACGTCTGCACAGTCACAGGCAATCACCTGTGGATATATATCATAGGTAGAAACCTATCAAATAATCTCTCATAAAATGCTGTACTGTACATCCATATCGACTTGTGCGGATCTGACTATCTCTCACTCGGTTTTCAACACTTTGTCCAAGATTTCTCCCTCTATTCTCCCTGTAGCGTCTGTCTCTTCTGCTGAGTTCTTTGTCTTGCTAAACCTCCTTCTCCCCACCTCAGTGACCACAGATCCAGCAGTGGCCCCTATAGCTCCCCCTATGGGCCCTCCAAAGAACACGCCCACCACCCCACCCAGCAGCGCACCTCCAGCCGTCAGCTTGGGGACCTTACTCGCTCCCGCCCCCACCTTCTCCCACACCAAGCGAAGGAACGTCGAAGACCATGTAGAGGAGGACGAGAGAGAGGGAAGATTTTCCAATTCTAGGGCGCTCACACTCTTCTCCGCCTCCTCTCTCGTTGTCTCTATCTCCTCCTCATCCACCTCTTCCTCTGTCTCTCTCAAGGGCTGCATGGAGTAGGAATGAAGTGCTTGTATCTTCACCTCCTCTCCTCTTCCTCTCCTCTCCCTCACTATCTCCTTCTGTCTCTGTCTCACCCTATCCTCCGCCTCCTGGAAGAGAGGACAGGAGAAACACTCTCCTCCTCCCTCTCTCACCGTCTGCTCCACCTTCTCTAATAACTCCCCCACACTCCTCCTCTTCCTCTCCTCCTCCTCTTCTCCTCCGCTCCCTCTCTCCATCACATGATACCGATCCCCACATCGTTTAACCAACTCCAACAAATCTCTCCTCTGGCTCGAAATATACTTCTCCACTCCTTCCACTCCCATTTTCCCGTTCTCCTTCAAACGATCGGAGTGAGTGAAGAGGACCAGGGTGTGTGTCCGGACCGCCCCGGGGCCAAATACTTTTTCCAGGGCCCCTAGAGCCTGTAGCTCTGCCTGGGCTGGTTGGTCCACGGGGACACAGAGGATGAAGGCGTGGGGGCCAGGGGCCGAGAGGGCCACACAGGACGACAGCTGGGAACGGACCACGCCTGGAGGGTGCTCGGAGCGGAACCAGTCTGGAGTGTCCACCACTGCCACCTGGAGGGAGAGGGAGGATAAAGAAGAGGAGAAGAGGATTTGTTGAGGTCTGAAATTACTGGCATGTAGCTCGTCATTTGAGGTCTCTACTATATTGATTTTACTGACGCAAAAGTTCAACATGACCCCCCCATTTACTGTGAAAGTGTTTACAGTCATTAACACTATAACATTCTTAGACACAATACTTGATGGGTTTTAGTTTGAAACAAGTCAAACTGCAGACCTCAAAATACCTCAATAGTACTCAATAGACCTCAATAGAACTCATTAGAACTCAATATAACTCAATAGAAATCAATAGACTTCAATAGACTTCAATAGAACTCAATAGACCTCAATAGAACTCATATTATTCAATGATTAAGAAAATAGAAACCCAATAAAGCTGTAATAATGATTAATCAATCACTAACCCGTCTCCCGGCGACGAGGGCCCTGCTCTTCTGACAGTCCTGAGTGACGGCTGTGGTAATGTCTGGTCGAGACACAAACTCCTCCCGACCCAGTATGATATTCCCTGCTGCACTCTTCCCTGACCCTGACCTACCCAGCAGAACCACACGCAACTCTGACAGGGAGGAGGAAGAGGTGTAGGAGGAGGAGGGTAAAGGAGAGGATGAAAGGGGGTAGGAGGGGGGCTCCGGAGATCTAGACACCAGAGAAGGGGTGGAAGGTGAGATAGGTAGAGTGGAGGTTAAAGGGGAGGATGAAGGAGGGGAGGTGGAGGGAGAAGCATCCGGAGTTCTAGAAACAGGGGAGGAAGATTTGGAAGAGGAGGACGGAGAGGAGGTTGTCTTCTCTCCAAAGCTGTTGATTCTGTGGCAGACTGACAAGGACAGACAGTATGTTTAGATCATTCTCACATTTAGAAGAAATGGGAAAAAGTTAAAGAACACCACAACTGATATTGTTGTGTTACACTGAGAAATATGTGACTTACAGGTATTGACAACATTCTGGGTTGGTTTTGCTTTGACCTCAGACAGCTGTGAGAGTATATCGCCCTCTAGAGACAACAATAGAGAATTACAACAGAGGAACACAGTCTAGTGTAACAACCCTTCATTACCACACATTACTTTCAGTGTCATAGTAGTTTGTTTGAGCTTGGTTTGAGTAATGGACATAGATAGTAAAAATACAGCAGTCCATACCGAAATAGTTTCCATACAAAATGGGTCTTTACCTTCAGACAGATGGAAACTAGGGATCCTCGTGAACAGTGCTGGACCACCATTCTGGGGCTCTGTTGGCTGCTGCTGTGGCTGTGGTGTTGGTGTTGAATGAAGACAGTTAACCAAGGGTTTCACTGTCACTTTCTCTTCCAGATCTTCCCTCTCTTCCTCTCTCCTCTCTTTAGCAGAGTTAGGCGTAACCTCTCTTTTCCGGTTTCCCCAATATCTGCGTGTCTCTGTGTTTGTGACGTGCCTAGATTCCAGTTCCCTCTCTCTCTCCCTCGCTTGTTCTTCCACCTTCTCCTTCAGTTCCCTCTCTCTCTCCCTCGCTTGTTCTTCCACCTTCTCCTTCAGTTCCCTCTCTCTCCCGCTCGCTTGTTCTTCCACCTTCTTCAGTTCCCTCTCTCTCTCTCTTCTCTTCTTCATCTCATCTTTTCTTCTCTTCTCCCACTCTTCCTCTATGTTTCTCTCCATCTCTTCCCTCTCTTTCCTTCTCTTCATTATCTCACCCCTCTCTTTCCTTATCTTCCAGTTTTCCATCTCCTCACATCTCTTGATCTCTTCCCTCTCTTCCTCTCTCCTCCTCTCTATAGCAGAGTTAGGTGTAACCTTTTTTTTCTGGCTTCCACAATATCTGCTTGTCTCTGTGTTTGTGACGTGTCTAGATTCCAGCACAGTCTCTCTCTCCTCCTTCACTTTGTACCTCTCCTTCAGTTCTCTCTCTCCCTCCCTCGCTTGTTCTTCTACCTTCTCCTTCAGTTCCCTCTCTCTCTCCCTCGCTTGTTCTTCCACCTTCTCCTTCAGTTCCCTCTCTCTCTCCCTCGCTTGTTCTTCCACCTCTCTCTGCAGGGTGTTTTGACGTATGTAGCATCCTCTGTTCTTTTGTACCATGTTCTCCACCTGTAATAAAGCACAGTGCCTCAAATATCAAATACCAACAGGGTGGTTATACGTATTTGCAACATTCCGTTGATATAGTAATAAAGTATTTGAAAGTGATGTGTCAATAAAGTGATGTGTCAATAAAATGGGTGGGTCCTACACATTGACAGTAGAAGCACATAGAGCACATACAGGCACTACATCAATTGGATCCATTATCATCATTATAAGATGGGATGGTTGTCATGGTTACCTTCTCCAGCAGCTCCCTGACCTGCTCCCTGTCCTGCGGTCGGCGGTTGTTGATGACGTGGTATTGGCTCCCACACCTGTCAATCACCTCCCTGAGCCCAGGGTCCTCTCCCTCCAGGTACTGTCCCGCCCCCCGGCCCATCAGGTAGTCTCCACAGGTGAACAGTACCAGGGTGTGTTTCAACACCCCCTCCCCAAACACCTCCTCCAGCTCAGCGGGCACACTTCGCTCCACCTGGATCAATTAGAATGATGACAATAGATGGTATTCATAAGCACAATGTGCATCATTTAGTCAAACAAAAGGAAATAACACAGAACACAGAGACTGTTCAAGACTCACAGCACCATAGTAAAACTACATGACAAAACGCCAGAGACACAATAACAAAGAAACATAGAACTTCTCTGAACAACCTCTGAACGATTAGAGAACTATTAGACCCACCTCTGTGAACTGGCCGACAGGAACCAGCAGCAGGAAGGCGTGTGGCCCCGGGGCAGCCAGCTCAAGTGCCCTCTCTGTCTCCTTCCTCACCCCAGCCTCCATGTGGCCCCCTCTCCAGTACCAGCGAGGGGCCTCCACCACAGTCATCCTCCGGCCCTCAGAGGCCCCACGCCTCAGCTGGCAAAGCCTGTGGGAAGAACCAGAGGCGGAGGGAGAGCCGGAGGAGTGCTGGCCCAGGAGGGTGTCTCCTGACAGGGTCTTGCCACAGCCAATGGTCCCTAGGAGGACCAGGCGGAGCTCTGGCTCTGGAGTTCCGGCATGGCTGCCGGGGAGGACGTCAGTCATAGCTGAAAGAGAGAGAGATTGGTTACAGATACTGAAGAGGTACTACTTACAGTATGCCTGATGGTCAAGTTGATGTTCATTTGCATGAATAAATGACTTTGTTCTTCATACCATCAGCATGGGAATAACATGTAAAGGTGTGTGTCTTTGTGTGTAGCCACTGGCTTCTCTCTCACACCCACAGTCTGTCCAACTGCCATGATTAACACACCTGAAAGTTAAACTGGAAATGTGGGCTGGGTTGCCTCCTTTCTTAACATCTAATCTAGGTCAGTCATCCTATGACAATTATAATTCAAAAGATAATCCAGAAGAGATATTAAAAATAAATGCTTACTGTCAGTGAACACCTTTGAAGTTGTGTGTCTGGTGTGTGTGTATCTATCTTTCAATTGTACTGTGTGTATCAGAAATGCAAAGATTCAAGCTACAGGTGAGGTATTTTCTGTGTTCACTGATCCACCTCTGTAGTGTCAATCTTTCCTTCCTTCTCTATTCTCTCTGTTCTCTTCCCATCTCTCTTTCCTTGTGTGTATGCATCATGTGCATGGGTGACCAATTTCCAGCCACACCCCCACACCCCCACACCCCTGCCAGGCCAGTCCAACTACATACCCCTGCCAGGCCAGTCCAACTACACACCCCTGTCAGGCCTGTCCAACTACACACCCCTGCCAGGCCTGTCCAACTACACACCCCTGCCAGGCCTGTCCAACTACATTCTGTTTAGAACAACGTGTGGAGTAATGCTCAAACACACAATGTACACTGCATGCTCATAGTAACAAAACATAAAGACCGTACAAACAGTATGACACATACAGCATTTAGGCTTACTTCAGTTAGATACGCCCTGACAACCTGTTTATATCCCGTGTTTCTAACCACAGATGACCATATCGTGTCAACTCTTAACACTCCTATTCTCCTAGCAGCGAAACTCGAACAGACCTGATCCTGTGCATTATGTGCAGTTTAAACAGCCATATCGTTTACTGCCTACACATGGCAGGGTGGCATTACATCAGGTGTTGAGGTCAAATGAAGACCTACGTGAGGTGTAGGAGAAACAGAACTGTAGCAACACCTTCACTGCCACAGGCATCTTGATATAGATTAGATCATGTTAATTATGAAGAAATTCAATGCTTTTAAATACCTTATATTCTATGATATGTTTCGTTTTAAGAACCCCCGACTGACATACACAGTACACACATCAACCAACTAAATCTACTGAGGTGTCACCCTTACCCAGATAGGAGTTTGCTGGAATGGGTTGCTGGGTTTTCTGTCTGTATCCATGTACTTATTCTCCTTCCTTCTCTCAGATGAACCCAATCGCTCTGAACCGACTTGTCTCCCCTATATAACCCTTCTCACCTCTATCAGTCTGTTATGGCAACATCTATCCTTCCTCATCTACCTCTAAATACAGCCAAACTACATGGATTAAGGAGTGTCAGTCTCAGTGAGTCACCTGTCTACCTAGTACACACTCCCTTTCTCTGTCACACGCACGCTGAAACACACCAACATTCTCTGGCTCTATTGTTCAGAGGCTACCAGGTATTCCGTGGAGAGGCGGAGGTGTAAACAGTGACACTCATGCCAAACTTTGGCCTATGACGGAGAGAGTGGGTAACAACATACAGTACCAGTCAAAAGTTTGGACACCTTCTCATTTAAGAGTTTTTTTTATTTGTATTATTTTCTACAATGTAGAATAATAGTGGACATCAAAACCACCAAATAAAACAAACGTAATCATGTAGTAACCAAAAACGTGTTAAACAAATCAAAACACTTTGCCTTGATGACAGCTTTGCACACTTGGCATTCTTTCAACCGGCTTCATGAGGAATGCTTTTCCAACAGTCTTGAAGGAGTTCCCACATATGCTGAGCATTTGTTGGCTGCTTTTTCTTCACTCTGAGTTCCAACTCATCCCAAACCATCTCAATTGGGTTGAGGTTGGGTGATTGTGGAGGCCAGGTCATCTGATGCAGCACTCCATCACTCTCTCCTTCTTGGTCAAATAGCCCTTACACCGCCTGGAGGTGTGTTTGGGGTCATTGTCCTGTTGCTTCACTGTGGGAACCACACATGCCGAGATCATCCATTCACCTACTCTGCGTCTCACAAAGACACGGCAGTTGGAACCAAAAATCTCACATTTGGACTCATCAGACCCAAGGACAGATTTCCACTGGTATAATGTCCATTGCTCGTGTTTCTTGGCCCAAGCAAGTCTCTTCTTATTCTTATTGGCAATTTGACCACGAAGGCCTAATTCACACAGTCTCATCTGAACAGTTGATGTTGAGATGTGTCTGTTACTTGAACTCTGTGAAGCATTTATTTGGGCTGCAATTTCTGAGGCTGGTAACTAATGAACTTATCCTCTGCAGCAGAGGTAACTCTGGGTCTTCCTTTCCTGTGGCAGTGCTCATGAGAGAGTTTCATCATAGCGCTGTATGGTTTTTGTGACTGAACTTGAAGAAACTTTCAAAGTTGTTGAAATTTTCCAGATTGACTGACCATGTCTTAAAGTAATGATGGACTGTCGTTTCTCTTTGCTTATTTGAGCTGTTCTTGCCATAATATGGGCTTGGTCTTTTACCAAATAGGGCTATCTTCTGTATACCACCCCTACCTTGTCACAACACAACTGATTGGCTCAAACGCATTAAGAAGGAAAGAAATTCCAGAAATGAACTTTTAACAAGGCAGGTAAAGGAGCGGCTAGATGTTATTTACCAGTCGGCCATCAGATTTGCCATCAATGCTCATGATAGGACACATCACTGCACTCTATACTCCTTTGTAAACTGGTCATCTCTGTATACCCGTCGCAAGACCCACTGGTTGATGCTTATTTATAAAACCCACGTAGGCCTCACTCCCCCCTAACTGAGATACCTATTGCAGCCCTCATCCTCCACATACAACACCCGTTCTGCCAGTCACATTCTGCTAATCAAGGCAAAGGGTGGATACATTGAAGAATCTGAAATATAAAATATTTTGATTGAAAACTTTTTGGTTACTACATGATTCCATGTGTTATTTCAGTTGTCTTCACTATTATTCCACAATATAGAAAATAGTAAAAATAAAGAAAAACCCTGGAATGAGTCCAAACTTTTGACTGGTATTGTATATGTGATGGTACATTATGAGCTAGATTAGTTCTATAGGTATGGTTGAATATCTGGGGCGTGTACCGAAGGACACAACATTTTGGAATGTTCAGCGAAATAGGCTAAGTAGAACAAACATGCCTCTTTGACATGTAGAACAAGGAATCACATTGGCTCTATGCATGGCATTTCTATTCGATCTGCAACATTCAACAACTTTTAGCAAATGAACATGGCCCTGGAAAATTATACCCACTGCAGTGTCTTACAGTTATAGATACCCAAACCAAAAGAAGCACTCTAGCGCCTCTGGCATTGTCTGACATATCCAGTCAGTCTAAAAACATGTGGCTGGTGTGAGAACAGACGCTGACAGTCTTATGTGATGAGTCAGAGCTCAAGAAGTGGAAATGATTCTCTAAATAATCAAAGTTTTTAATCTGGAACAATAATTCAAGAACCGTTGATTAGAAGCTCTTGCCATGCCAAGTTAGGAAAATATCAAAACGAGTTCATGAACAAAACACGTTTTAATTGAACAAATAAACAATTAAACTAAACAAGTGGTTTATCTTTCAAATTCAATATGAACCCAGATAACTTTGGATACAGGTAAAGTAGAGCGCTCCGTGCAGATTGGGCCGTTCGCTTAAGCCCCTCTTAAAACAAATGGCTTGTTTCCCCCCCATCTCTTCAAAAGGCCCCAAACAGACAGGAAGGAACATCCTTTCAAAGTATGACCACTCCCTGCTTGCCCTGGTTAAGGCTCTTCTCATCAGACAGACTTCACAAACCAGGCATCACATAGGCAATGTTGTCCAGAGTCTTTGCCTAGAAGAACCATAGGGATAATAGAAGAAGTTGGTGGTGAGGGTCCTAATCATTTGACAGCTACTGAATGTGTGTGTGTGTGTGTAAGCCTCACCAGTGTGTGTGAAGGGCAGCTGCGTAGCTCGGGGACTAGAGAGGTGAGACAGGCCAGGGGAGCCAGGGCACACAGTAGAGAGTCCAGTAACACAGACAGACTACCTGACACTGCCATCATCTCCTAGAGAGAGAGAACAAGAGAGAGAGAGTTATAAACAGACAGACCGATTCATCAAACTATCAGCAATTTTAATCAAACAATGCTTGCATTACATGTCCGTATTGAGTAGCCTTTCAGTGTGAGGACAATGACGCAAACAGTGTTCAACCAGCCCACCTTAGTTCCCTGAAGCCGGTGGCCAATGTGAGACAGGGATTCCCCCAGCAACTGTAGGTGGGCCGCCGCGTTCACTGGGTCTACCTCAGGCCCTGTCAACATGGGTGAGTCTGTGGTATCAGGGGTCATGAGACTGCAACTAGCTGTAGAGGCCTCCGCTCTTATCTCGTTCTGCTGGTCGTCCATGTACATCCAGAACGATGGCATGGTAGACTCCTCCCTACTCTGGGAGAGAAGCGGGAAAAAGAAACGAGGGATGAGTAAGAAGCAGAAAAGAAGATCAGTGGAAGGAAACTGACCAAGCACTGCCCTCTGCTGTCCATTTTACACAACAACACCTAGAAGCTGCACTTTTAGATACAGACCTAGAATCAGTACACCCTCCCTATATCCTTAACTTGAATCACTAGTGGGGAAATGCTAGACATAACTTGGGTCAGTGTCTAGAGAGCAACTTGGTCTTCCTCTTACTGACTGACTATCTACAGAGAGAGGCCTTAGTCCCCAGGTGAATCTCAATTGCATTTTTGTTGATTCCTTGTATCCTCTCTCCTTGACTCCTTCTCAAAACGCATTAGAGGAGAACGTCAGAGGCTGCAAGGAATCAAGGACATAAAATGGAGACTCACCCCACCTATTCACTCACTTCCTCAATTCCCTCCCCCTCTGTCAACCATTCGTCTGGTGATTCACAGGTCTGGTGATGGGAGAGAACATACAACTCCGGTCCTGCACTGCTATTGGTCCAACTGTGGGGGTGGTCACCTGTAGAGAGTACGGAAAGGATGCAGCACCTATGAGACTG
Source organism: Hucho hucho (assembly GCA_003317085.1). Lineage (NCBI taxonomy): Eukaryota > Metazoa > Chordata > Actinopteri > Salmoniformes > Salmonidae > Hucho > Hucho hucho. Next base: position 71,835 of record QNTS01004374.1, read on the forward strand.
AGCCATGGTCAAAAGTAGTGCCCTATGTAGGGAATAGGGTGCCATTGCTCCAAATTTCATAGTCACGCTCACTATGTAGGTGCATTCCAAACCTGAATGTCTCCTCTTCTTCTTGTATGACTTCTTGCATTTGCGTTCTTTGACAACAAGTTGTTCCTCATCCGCCACTAGGTCATCATCCTCCACTCTCAGGAAATCTTTGTAGGATCTTTTCTTCTCTCTCTGACTGCGGCTGGTCACAAGGCCCACCTCTCCCTCCATCTTCTACACCTGGGAAAGAGAGGCAGTAATATAGACATTAAAATCTATGCACATTACATGATACAATGTATAGGTTCAAATATACTGAATAGGCTACTATTGCAAAGAACCTGGCACTGGCAAGAAGGCGCATTTGAACCTCCTAACAGGTGCATTCTACCACCTCTAAGTCTGCCTACCTGCTCCGTACAAATGTAAACGCAGTACGGAGGTGGCTTTGTTGCGCAACAGCTCGCGGTATCTTCGGGTATGAAATAGCTATGTGTTTTTCAACAGTGAATTGGTAGCAGATCAAGAGAGCTCCGTTTTGGCTTTCCGATGTGTCGACAAAGAACTGATGGACCATCTCCAAACTTCACCCACCGCTTGTCGCCATCTTTGAAGAGTTGAAAGTTTGCTGCGCTGGATAACGCACCGCGTGGGTGGAGGCGCGTGGTCTACGTAAAAGGAGACATTGGCCTATACTTTTCATAGCGTAACAAAATATGTATTATTGGTGAAAGTATTATTTGCAAAACATTGCAATGTATGTTACAATTTTGCCGTGTGATATGAATCATATGTTTTTACTCACAGACTGTCAGGCTAGCCTACTCTACTCAATGTATGGGTGATAAATCGTTGCTCCATAATTTCCTGAATTTGAAGTCACATTTGGGTTGATTTCAACACCATTGGAATGCGAGTCCATGCTGGTACAAATTCCGCGGACTCGTGTTTAGGAAATGGTCGAATCGTTCTCACCCCATTTGCTCCCCCTTCCCTCACGTCCACATAGTCGCTGAATCACGGTAAGCATTTAAAGCAATATTCTTATCGCTGACTGCTTCGGCATGAAAATCACGTCCTAAACCTTTATGACCAATTATTTTATTGCCACAATTTGGCACACCAGTTATAAATATCTATATATTTGGCTGCATTGTTGCAGACTTTCAGGTTGCAACAAAGTTACAGTTATGGATTATTATCCATTAAATAAACGAATCTTTAAACCAAATCTTATTGCATCAAAATCAAATTATACCCTGATAATGCATAACCAAATTAACAATATCACTCATATATGAATCATCAACTGATATTAGACCTAAGAGTGAATTAAATAGTAATAGTTGTTTACTTCTCAGCCAAATTGCCACTGCCATTTCCATGCATGATTGAGTGCTTTGTTGTGACAGATAGAGGGAGGTTGAACTTGGCAGTCAGAGATCAGTCAAACCGCATTGCAGCACACTGTGTGTACAGAAACAGTGGAGAGTATTTAAGGTTACACTGTTAACAATTAAACCAACAGGTGTCTATTAATCTTCCTTTACCCATTTTAATTGAATGTACTGTACAGTACATCCACAGAGACTCAAGTTAGTCTAGTGGAAGGAGGGTGAGGAGTTCAACAAAAGAACACACAACTACAAATGACAGTACAAGGTGCTAGAACATTAAAGGGTTCTTCAGCTGTCCCCATAGGAGAACACTTTGAATAACCTTTTTTGGTTGCAGGTAGAATATTTTTGTTCCAAGTAGGCTAGAACGCTTTTGGGTTCCATGTAGATCCCTTTCCATAGAGGGTTCTACATGGAACCCAAAGGTGTTCTACTTGGAACCAAAAAGGGTTCTACCTGCAACCACAAAAGGTTATCCAATGGGGACGGCCGAAGAACCCTTTTGGAACCCTTTGTTCTAAGAGTGTATTTGGACAGTGGACTTCAAGTTTACTGTGTCTGTGACTCTGTCTTATCTTAGCTAGACATTGCACTTGAACATCAGGAGAGTGCAATGTCAGTGAGTCTGTTATAAAATGTTTCTATGTATCAGCAAATAATGACACATAAACCACAATGTGACTTGTACATTGGGTAATTGTTCTTACCTCTTCTGCATTTAGTGTTGGGGAATTTACAGTATTTCACGAGTTTATGAAAAATGTATTCAATCACATGTATTTCATTACCTTTTTTTAAATATTTATTTATATATATATATATATATATATATATATATATAATGGACAGTAAACCGTACATTATTGACCCACAAAGAGCCAACTAGCGAACTTCAAGTAGTAAACTTGAATCATCAAACATTAGATTACTACCACTTCTTGACAAAACACACCATAGTCATGTGATTGTGCTGTGTAGTTTCCAGAGTCTGGATTTCAACACTCCTCCCTCTGCTCCCAAGAGGGGTGAAGTTACACTGTCATGTTTAGTTAGTGCTAACTTCTGATCCCTCCTCCTAGTCTACATTCCTGTCACTATTCCAAGTTGTTCCTAAAGTTGCTCTGTCATGATTAGTCCTAGTCCCTCCATACTCCCCAGTTTTCCATTGCTATTCCCTCACTCCTCCCTCTTCTTTCCAGGGTGGTAAAAGAGTTAGTCATGTTTACTCTTGGTCCCCCCTCCCTCCAGTTTTCCATTTATATTCCTAAAGTTGCCCTGTCATGTTAAGCGCTGGTCCATCCCTCCAGTTTTCGATTTATGTTCCTAAAGTTGCCCTGTCATGTTAGGCGTTGGGCCCTCCTCCCTCCCGTTTTCCATATATATTCCTAAAGTTGCATTGTCATGTTAAGTGTGGGTCCCTCCTCCCTCCAGTTTTCCATTACTAGTATTCCTAAAGTTGCCCTGTCATGTTTAGTCCTAGTCCCTCCTCCCTGCAGTTTTCCATTGCTGGTATTCCTAAAGTTGCCCTGTCATGTTTAGTTCTAGTCCCTCCCTCCGCAATGTTCCCATAGCTGTTCTTAGCAGAGCTGTTGTTGAGTCAGGCTTACTGCTTCCTGTTTCTCATCACTCAGCTAACCCGTGAAAGAGAAGAAGGGAGGGAGGAAGAGGGGCACTGTATAAAGAGAGGTAGAGACCGGAGAGGAGGCACACAAAGTAAGGATTGTACACTTAGGGAGAAAGAGAGAGAAGGAGAAGACAGTCTCATTGTGGGAATATAACAACAGAAAGAAAGGACCAACTATTGTACAACTTGTGAACTGGTGAGTGAAAAAACGGATTTACAATTTGACTTTTGTGCCATTTCTGGGTCATAGCTTTCAGCCATAACTTTCTATAGCAGCTGACATTGCAAGTCCTGTTTGGGTCATATAGCAACATGCAAGTATCTGATGTGTGATCATTTGAAAGGCTTATTATTAACATATATATCATGTTTATATGGAATACTCTGGTATAGATCATACTGTATGACCCCGTATTATCTCAGTCATATTGATGGTTTTCTCTGTTGTAAATACAGATATGGAAACAGAGAAGAAGATGCAGACACAAGTGGAGCTCACAGATAGGTAAGGCTGTGGACTGTTGTTATAGCCAGCAGTGTGCATGCTACTGATTTCTGTGTTTTGATTTAACTTAGCAGACAGTTCATATACACTGTCTCTGTGCTTGCCTCTACCAAGCATATTAAGATCTCAGACATACTCAGATGTTTCTTGTGTTAGTGTCTTAAACATGCTGCTTTTGCAAGAGACAGTGTTTCATGGGGTATTCTGAGTAGCTGTCTATTGCTCTGATCTACTTGCCATCACCTGCAGTATCTTATCTTTGTTAGCAGTTAGCCTCCATTGATAGACCTGTGTTGGTTTTCCATCTTTATGTGATATGTCACCCAGCTGTTCTATATGTCAGTGGGCATTCCCCCTCTCATCCTTCTGTCAATCATCACTCAGTGTGTGAACGGGGTCATGTACGCTCAGTGTGTAAGACAGTATTTATCACAGGTTGAAAACAGAAGTTAACATGACCCCCCATCTCTCTCTCTCTCTTTATCGCTCTCTCTCTCCATTTGTGAACAGTACAGTAATGGTGGAACTTTACAGGTTTAATACAGGGGTTGATATGTTTTCCTCTCTCTCTCCCACAGTGATCTGTCTGAGCAGATTAAAGCTGTAACCAAGGACAGCCATGTCAGAGCAGAGAACACTGAACTGATGCTAGCCTACCAGAGAGGAAACGTCAGTCTGACACAGTACAAGGTAATCAATCAATAACATATCATTAATAAAGACAAAGATGAGTATTCATCTCTCTGCTTAAACCTCTGCTGCATGTTAGTAAATGGAGATACTAGCAAGTACAACACAACTAGTCTTGTGATTCCCTATCTACACTGTAATTCCCATCAGTAGATCTGAATCTTCAGTGTGGACATGCAAATTTTTCAAGCTGGAGCGCCGTCCTTCGTGTACTGCTGTAAACTGTTGTGGGTCAAGGTACTGTATTTTGTGTATAATGGAAGTATTGAGACTAACCCTAGTTTATATCCTTTCCTTATCTCCTTTCCTCAGCTTCTCCTGTGCTCCCTCTATGAGATCTATCAAGCACTAGAGGAAGCTCTGGACAACAACTCCAACCACCCGAGTGTCGCGCCTATATACTTCCCCCTGGAACTAGCACGGCTGGAGTCAGTGGAGAGAGACCTGGAGCATTTCTATGGGCAGGACTGGAGAGAGAAGATTGTTGTACCGGCTGCCACTAAAATATATGCCCATAGACTCAGACAGGTGTGTATTAAACTGGACTGGTCTGGAATCTACCAGCTACTGTGGAAGTTGAATCGTACCATAATGCTTTTTAACAGGGTTTCCCAAACTCGGTCCTGGGGCCTCCTCTGGGTGCATATTTTTGTTTTTGCCCTAGCACTACACAGCTGATTCAAATAACTACCTCATCATCAACCTTTGATTATTGGAATCAGCTGTGTACCTTTGATTATTTGAATCTGCTGTGTAGTGCTAGGGCAAAAAACAAAACGTGCACCCAAGATGGGCCCCAGGACCGAGTTTAGGAAACCCTGCCTTATGTAACCATAATGGGGGCAAATGAGGGTTTCAAAAATCCAATGTAAATTCAGTCAAATGTTAGAAGTTGAGACACTTAAAAAAAAATATTTGGTTACTTGGAATGGGTTTATAATACATGCACATCAATGACTGTACTGACTCTCTCTCTCTCTCTTTCTCTCCTTCCCTCCCCAGATCGGCAAAGACAACCCTGAGTACCTAGTGGCCCACGCTTACACCCGCTACCTCGGCGACCTATCTGGCGGACAAGTCCTTGGCCGCATTACCCAAAAGTCTCTGGGGCTGAAGGGTGGCGAGGGTCTGTCGTTCTTTTCCTTCCCGGGCGTGAGCAGCCCCAACCTGTTCAAACAGCTGTACAGGAGTAGAATGAACAGCATAGAGCTGGAGGAGGAGGAGAGGAAAGGAATGCTGGAGGAGGCTGTCAGAGCCTTCGAGTTGAACATCCAGGTGAGGAGGAGGAGAGGAGTGGAGGATGAGGTGGATTGGGGAGATAGGTGGGATGATGAGGAATAGGGAAACGGGACAGCCATGGTTTAGGGGTGATATTAGGGTTGGTGTTCAACTATAAGCTAAGTGAGTGCCATTTAGTTTTTTTAATGAGCTTCTTGGCTCTTCGTACATAAGATGACTGACTTTTGACTGATGTTGTCTTGCCTCTGTCTGTGATGCAGGTCTTTGACGATCTTCAGAAGATGGTGTCTGTGACAGAGAGGGAAAGTGAGCTCATGCATACGACAACCAGAAATAGATGCACAAGACACACGTCGACACACTCCAAACTGGCTGATGGTAAGTTACACACACACACACGCACACGCACGGACACACACACACCGATTGAATATGATAACTGTGATACTTAATACATATCCAGTTAGTGTGTTGGATCACACTAATAATTCCTCTTTTCTCAGGAGAGAAACTGATGGCTAGATCCTTTCAGATCCAGACCAGTCTGGTCAACGCATCACCCCTCTTCAGGATGGTGCTGGGGATCTGTGTAGCCCTGGCAACGGTTGGCATGGGAATCTATGCTTTCTAAAGTTCTAAAGAAGTGTTTTCAGCAAAGTTGTATCCGTCCATAACAGAAGATTACCCTAGACCTAGATGTTGGGACTATTCTTGTACTTTAAAAACCTTAAAGAGGATGAAGGACCCCATATTTTATAATGTTGTTGATCCTAAATAGTTTTCAAATGTGTTAAAAAAACAAAATACTGTACATAAGTAAGTAATAACTTAGTAATATACATTCTTATAGTTCCTGTGTTGTATGTAGCCACATTAAACTATGAGTTAGGATGTGTATGAAATTGATACATGTCCATGTGTCTGACTGGCAGTATTGACTCAATGGACACCAGTATAAAATCACTAGTACTCCTGAACCTGTTGTGACATTTCTGAATCTTTTATCATTGTCACTGTGAAAATGAGAGCAAAATGAAATCTATCCTTTTTCATTTACAAGCTCAAGATTTAGCAATTACTACTGTAATATTTCTACGTATCGAAAATCAATTTTTGTAAAGTCAGTTATACTGTTTGTGAAATTTGTTGAACAAAAATATTTGTATATTTTGTATGTTTGTATATTTTTTATAAAATGCACTGATAATTTCTTCATCGTCTACATTATTTCAGATCCTTTCCTCTATCGACAACCAACCACAGAGTAACAATATAGATTGATCATGTAGTTTTATCTCAATCAGTGTGCATAAAAAACTTTTAATTAATATACTAATATACTCTCAGGCTGTTACAGTTCCGTTCTAGTAGGAGTCTTGTGGGGTTTCTAATCAGAAATGCCAAGACCCAAATCCCATCATTCTATTTCCCAAATAATAACAGACAAATTAAATAACAATGTCAGGCTGTTAGAATTCTCTTCTAATATAAGTCTTGTGGTGGTGATAGGCTTTAGGAGGCTTTAGAAGCCCCTTCATTACATTTCCTTCTGAAGACGTTGCGAATCCTCCTCATCTTCTTCTTTGGTTTGTCATGCTCCACTTCCTGTCCAGCGCAGTCCTCGAAGACTGAGAAGGCTGGTCATCTTCTTCTTTGAGGGTCTGGAATGTGGTGCTGGTGGCATCAGAAAGAGGTGCTTCTCTAGCCTCAGCCTCATATACCAGCTGTAGATAGTTCTGTGGTAGGATGGGCTCCAGGTTTAAATGTCAGTCAGAAACAACAGCTTGGGAGGGTTCTGATTCCGGGGAAAAGGATCACTAACCAACATGACTGACCTTTGGCTCATCATAAGAAGGTTCATGACCATTCCAGTATTCTAATTCCTAATGTTACCAAAAACCCTTTTCTGAATGCTTAAATAATGTCATGTCAACAGGATAGTTTCACTCAAAACAATAACTTATTTATGAAGAGCTTTTCAAACATTTTGCTCAAATGCAACGTGTGTATACAATTGAACCTAAAAGTAAAGAGCATTTTAGTCTACTATTGTCATGCGGTGGGTGTAGCTGGTGTAATAAGTCAGGCGCAGGAGAGCAGAGATGAGTGGACTAAGCACTTCACTTAGGCAACGTCAAATTACAGAACGCAACCACGTCACAAAACAAATGCCCCAAAAAAACAAGTAAGGCAGCACAAAGTACAAAATAACTGTACAATACCGGCTGCCACAAAGCATGGGTGAAAAACCAACAACCCGGCGTACCAGCATGCCAATAAACAATTCCCCACACAGACATGGGGGAAACAAAGGGTTAAATAACCAACAGCAATGAGGGAAAATGAAAACCAGGTGTGTGGGAAAATAAGACAAAACAAATGGAAAATGAAAGGTGGATCGGCAATGGCTAGAAGACCGGTGACGTCGACCGCCGAACGCCGCCCGAACAAGGAGAGGAACCGACTTTGGCGGAAGTCGTGACAACTATAAGCATACTTTTGGTTTGTTAGTTTAATAGCTGAGCACGTGAAAACGATGTCAAGACAGTCTTTTCCTATTCTTGATTTATTCTACTACATTTGCATATGTCATATAGAAGTACAGAACACATTTGTTTGGATTACATAGATTTACATGTACTGGTTTTCATTTCAGACAGACGATAAATTATGAAAACAAAATATAAGATTCACGTATTTAATGAGTCTGAAAATAACTCGAATTATGAAAATAAAATCCATCCAAGAGACATTGTCACGTCCTGGCCATAGAGAGCCCACTGGGTTCTCTATGGTGATTTTAGGTCAGGACGTGACTAGGGGGGTGTTCTAGTTGTTTAGTTCTATGTTAGTTTTGTGTATGGTTCCCAATCAGAGGCAGCTGTTTTTGTTGCCTCTAATTGGGGATCATACCTAAGTGTTCTGTTTCCCACCTGTGTTTGTGGGATATTGTGTTTTTGTTAGTGCACTGTGAGCGCTACGTTTGGGCCGATCAGTTGTTCGCTTTATTGTTTTTGTATATTCCACTGAAGTATAAATATGTGGAATTCCATGCACGCTGCGCCTTGGTCCATTCTTAAAGACGATCGTGACAGAATATCCCACCAGTCCAGGACCAAGCAGCGTGCGCTGAAGGTAAAGGAGAGTTGGACCTGGGAAGAAGTACTGGGTGGATGCGGGACCCTTCCTTGGTGGGAGTCGCCAAGGAGTAATGGAGGACAGTGACGACGCCGGGGTCCGCGGCCACAAGGATCCCAAGGGCAACCCCAAGATTTTTTTGGGGGGGGCACATGGGGCGGTCGGTCGGGCCGAGGAGAGAGCCAGAGCCCGAATGGGAGACGTTCGAGGAGTTTGAAGAAGGTTATCGGAGAGAGGTGTTGGCGAGGAATATGCTGCAGCGCAGGCGTTTAGAGGAGCGTCTGCCCAGCCCGGTACGTACTGTGCCGGTTTCCCGCACTCGCCCTGAAGAGCGTGTCACCAGTCCAGTGCAACCTGTGCCGGCTCCACGCACCAGGCCTCCAGTGCGCCTTCCCAGCCCGGTACATCCTGTGCCAGCTCCCCGCACTCGTCCTGAAGAGCGTGTCACCAGTCCGGTGCAACCTGTGCCGGCTCCACGCACCAGGCCTCCAGTGTGCCTTCCCAGCCCGGTACGTCCTGTGCCAGCTCCCCGCACTCACCCTGAAGAGCGTGTCACCAGTCCGGTGCAACCTGTGCCGGCTCCACGCACCAGGCCTCCAGTGCGCCTTCCCAGCCCGGTACGTCCAGTGCCAGCTCCCCGCACTCGCCCTGAAGAGCGTGTCACCAGTCCGGTGCAACCTGTGCCGGCTCCACGTACCAGGCCTCCAGTGCGCCTTCCCAGCCCCGTGCCAGGGCCGGAGCCCTTCTCTGCGCTGGTGTCCAGTCCAGGCACGGCGTCCAGTCCNGCTCCCCGCACTCGCCCTGAAGAGCGTGTCACCAGTCCGGTGCAACCTGTGCCGGCTCCACGCACCAGGCCTCCAGTGCGCCTTCCCAGCCCGGTACGTCCTGTGCCAGCTCCCCGCACTCACCCTGAAGAGCGTGTCACCAGTCCGGTGCAACCTGTGCCGGCTCCACGCACCAGGCCTCCAGTGCGCCTTCCCAGCCCGGTACGTCCAGTGCCAGCTCCCCGCACTCGCCCTGAAGAGCGTGTAACCAGTTCAGTGCAACCTGTGCCTGCTCCACGCACCAGGCCTCCAGTGCGCCTTCCCAGCCCGGTGCGTCCTGTGCCGGCTCCCTGCACTCACCCTGAAGTGTGTGTCACCAGTCCGGGCAACCTGTGCCGGCTCCACGCACCAGGCCTCCAGTGCGCCTTCCCAGCCCGGTGCCAGGGCCGGAGCCTTCCTCTGCGCCGGTGCCCAGTCCAGGCACGGCGTCCAGTCCTGCCACTAGGCCGGAGCTTTCCTCTGCGCCAGTGACCAGTCCAGGCACGGCGTTCAGCCCGGCTCCATGGCCGGATCCGCGGTCTGGGCGGGTGCTACGTCCCGCACCGGAGCCGCCACCAACGCTAGTGGCCCACCCGAACCCTCCCCAATCTAGTTTCAGATTTTGCGGCCGGAGTCCGCACCTTTGGGGGGAGGGGGGGGGTACTGTCAAGTCCTGGCCATAGAGAGCCCACTGGGTTCTCTATGGTGATTTTAGGTCAGGACGTGACTAGGGGGGTGTTCTAGTTGTTTTAGTTCTATGTTGGTTTTGTGTATGGTTCCCAGTTAGAGGCAGCTGTTTTTCGTTGCCTCTAATTGGGGATCATACTTAAGTGTTCTGTTTCCCACCTGTGTTTGTGGGACATTGTGTTTTTGTTAGTGCACTGTGAGCGCTACGTTTGGTCCGATCAGTTGTTCTCTTTATTGTTTTTGTATATTCCACTGAGGAATAAATATGTGGAATGCACGCTGCGCCTTGGTCCATTTATTACGACAATCGTGACAGACATTCACGTATTTAATGAGTCTGAAAATATCTAGAATTATGAAAATAAAATAAATCGAAGACGTTCACATATTTAATGATTCTAATATGTGTGTATCTAGAATTATGAGCCTTTAGGAATAAAGTAGCCTGCTGTTAAGCAGAGAATACATGTAATGAAATAGGCAGTATCAACCTATTAGGCAACTGAAATATAATAGGCACTATCAACCTATTAGGCAACTGAAATAATAAAATAGGCAGTATCAACCTATTAGGCAACTGAAATAATAAAATAGGCAGTATCAACCTATTAGGCTACTGAAATAAAATAGGCAGTATCAACCTATTAGGCAACTGAAATAATAAAATAGGCAGTATCAACCTATTAGGCAACTGAAATAGTAAAATAGGCAGCATCAACCTATTAGGCTACTGAAATAAAATAGGCAGTATCAATCTTTTAGGCAACTGAAATAATAAAATAGGCAGTATCAACCTATTAGGCAACTGAAATAATAAAATAGGCAGCATCAACCTATTAGGCTACTGAAATAAAATAGGCAGTATCAACCTTTTAGGCAACTGAAATAATAAAATAGGCAGCATCAGCCTATTAGGCTACTGAAATAAAATAGGCAGTATCAACCTTTTAGGCAACTGAAATAATAAAATAGGCAGTATCAACCTATTAGGCTACTGAAATAATAAAATAGGCAGCATCAACCTATTAGGCAACTGAAATATAATAGGCAGTATCAACCTATTAGGCAACTGAAATATAATAGGCACTATCAACCTATTAGGCTACTGAAATAATAAAATAGGCAGTATCAACCTATTAGGCAACTGAAATAACAAAATAGGCAGTATCAACCTATTAGGCAACTGAAATGTAAACTCAGCAAAAAAAGAAACGTTCCCTTTTTCAGGACCCTGTCTTTCAAAGATAATTCGTAAAAAATCCAAATAACTTCACAGATCTTCATTGTAAAGGGTTTAAACACTGTTTCCCATGCTTGTTCAATGAACCATAAACAATTAATGAACATGCACCTGTGGAACGGTCGTTGAGACACTAACAGGCAATTAAGGTCACAGTTATGAAGATTAAGGACACTAAAGAGGCCTTTCTACTGACTCTGAAAAACACCAAAAGAAAGATGCCCAGGGTCCCTGCTCATCTGCGTGAACGTGCCTTAGGCATGCTGCAAGGAGGCATGAGGACTGCAGATGTGGCCAGGGCAATAAATTGCAATGTCCGTACTGTGAGACACCTAAGACAGCGCTACAGGGAGACGCGCTACTGATTGTCCTCGCAGTGGCAGACCACGTGTAACAACACCTGCACAGGATCGGTACATTCGAACATCACACCTGCAGGACAGGTACAGGATGGCAACAACAACTTCCCGAGGTACACCAGGAAAGCACAATCCCTCCATCAGTGCTCCGACTGTCCGCAATAGGCTGAGAGAGGCTGGACTGAGGGCTTGTAGGCCTGTTGTAAGGCAGGTCCTCACCAGACGTCACCGGAAACAACGTCGCCTATGGGCACAAACCCACCGTCGCTGGACCAGACAGGACTGGCAAAAAGTGCTCTTCACTGACGAGTCGCGGTTTTGTCTCACCAGGGGTGATGGTCGGATTTGCGTTTATCGTGGAAGGAATGAGCGTTACACCGAGGCCTGTACTCTGGAGCGGGATCGATTTGGAGGTGGAGGGTCCGTCATGGTCTGGGGCGGTGTGTCACAGCATCATCGGACTGAGCTTGTTGTCATTGCAGGCAATCTCAACGCTGTGCGTTACAGGGAAGACATCCTCCTCCCTCATGTGGTACCCTTCCTGCAGGCTCATCCTGACATGACCCTCCAGCATGACAATGCCACCAGCCATACTGCTCGTTCTGTGCGTGATTTCCTGCAAGACAGGAATGTCAGTGTTCTGCCATGGCCAGCGAAGAGCCCGGATCTCAATCCCATTGAGCACGTCTGGGACCTGTTGGATCGGAGGGTGAGGGCTAGGGCCATTCCCCCCAGAAATGTCCGGGAACTTGCAGGTGCCTTGGTGGAAGAGTGGGGTAACATCTCACAGCAAGAACTGGCAAATCTGGTGCAGTCCATGAGGAGGAGATGCACTGCAGTACTTAATGCAGCTGGTGGCCACACCAGATACTGACTGTTACTTTTGATTTTGACCCCCCCTTTGTTCAGGGACACATTATTC
>QNTS01004374.1:84701-100727 GCA_003317085.1 Hucho hucho
GGGGACAGAAGATCTGTGTCATCATTGAGGTGGTCCTTGTCTAGCAGGGACAGAATACCTCTGTGTCATCATTGAGGTGGTCCTTGTCTAACAGGGGACGGAAGACCTGTGTCATCATTGAGGTGGTCCTTGTCTAGCAGGGGACAGAAGACCTGTGTCATCATTGAGGTGGTCCTTGTCTAACAGGGGACAGAAGACCTGTGTCATCATTGAGGTGGTCCTTGTCTAACAGGGTACAGAAGATCTGTGTCATCATTGAGGTGGTCCTTGTCTAGCAGGGGACAGAAGACCTCTGTGTCATCATTGAGGTGGTCCTTGTCTAGCAGGGGACGGAAGACCTGTGTCATCATTGAGGTCATCTCTCTTCCATTCTTGGCAGGCAAAAAAACAGGGGCTTCTTTCTTCATGACCTCGCTGTAGCTGACAATAGATGGGTGGACTATGATGGTGAAAGCATCCTGTGGGTGGGATATACACTGGAATCACAAGACACCTCAATCTAGCTACCCTGTTATGCCAAAGATGGTGCACTTGTAATTCATTATTACAAATTGTTAAAACAATGTAACAACTATTACGAAACATACAAAATTTGAATATGGTAATAAGAAACCATATCTGGAAGATACGTTTATAATGAAGAGGCTTAGACTTGGCATCCACTTTTTATTGTAGTTTTTCCTAAAAGCTGAGCCCTCATTGCACACACATTATAAACCCCAAAACAGCAGCCAGGAACATTCTGACTAATCATATTCTTCTTTTAGTAGACACACTCTCCATCTCCAGCTTCAAGGAGCACTAAAACAATGACACGAGTATCAGAAAGTATTGTACTTCACAGGAGTTGGCTCACGTTCACCTAAAAGGGCATAGATCTAGGACTGACTTGAATAGCAGTCATATTTCCCCCACTTTCACCTTAAGAGAGTTGGTGATGAGGGTACATTTCAAATACGGTCCTGGTTTTGACTTCACCACAGTAATGTCCACGATCAGATAGTTACATTCAGAATGGGTTCAATTCATTATCCAATCTATTCTCCTCAGTTTGAGTCCGCACCCTTTCTCACTTGTCCTTACTATGTTAGTATCAAACCACACAGTCAATCAATAACAGTTTCCTATTCATTTTAGTCCAATAATCAAATTGACAAAACAGTTTAAAAAGTCTCTGGAATTCAATCATGTAGAATAGATCATCACTACAATACAAAAAACAGATCTATATTCACAAACACATTTTCTGACAACATTGGAAAACACTCTAGATACAACCTTTACACGCAGTATCCAAACAGTGTACATTATATTTTGACACGTATTCACTCTTTTTCTCTTGTCAAACACTTCTACAATAAAGTTATTCAAAGAGACAATAGAGTGAGTAGTAGGAGAAATAGAAGGAGGAAGAGGGAAAAGGAGAACAAACAAGATATTTCCTCTGTCCTGATTCAGGGTCTGTAGTCACAAAGACTAGGAGTCCATATAACTATGAACCAAAAGGCAAAACGGTCTCCTGCTCTAAGACTCTTTGTGAATACAGTCCCAGACCTACACGGTACCAGAGGAGATCCCAAGGTGCATAGAGTTTGGGGATAGATAATTGCACAGCATTTTTGGTTATGTCCAAAATGGCACCCTAATCCCTACATAGTGCACTACTCTTGACCAGTTCCTGCATCGTGCTTTGCTCAAAAGTAGTGCATTTTATAGGGATTAGGGTGGGTGCCATTTTGGACGTGAAAGTCACTCACTAACAGTAAACATAAGAATGAACAACAACAACAAACCATGATCTCATCAAAGTAAGACGGCACACAGTCAAGGCAAAGCTTTGTAAGGAAAAAGATCCAAGGTGAAAATGCAGTTTAAGGTACTAAGAGCTAGCCTAGTAAGGCTTGGCACCTTGGCAAGACAGCACAAATAGATCTGGGACCAGACTAACTAACAGCTACAACAACCCACCCTGTAAAACAACATACATACAAATCCAACAACTCCAATGAAGGTATGAGGCCAGTAGTAACATCTCCAATAAAGGTATGAGGCCAGTAGTAACATCTCCAATAAAGGTATGAGGCCAGTAGTAAGTCATGAAGTAGACTACTAGACCGGCATGGGATAGAGACCTCATAGCTTATTCTCATATCTCATTACTTTGTGAACTTTTTCTCTCTCTATGATTGCCCTTTAATTAGAAAAAAAATTGCATTCTAGTCAAGAGCCCTGTGCTTTTTTGAGAGACATTCAAGGCCATACCCGTCTTAAAGCTAATTGGCCGAGACAGCAGTGTTAAGGTCGGGGGTCACCTTCTTTTGACCAAACAAAACGGAGCAATTCTAGCACTTCCTCACATCATATTGCACATTTTTGTCTGGAGGGGGATGATTGAAAAGGGAAAAATAAAATAAACCATCCACATAAATGAAGATTTGGCCTGGTCCCAGATCTGTTTGTGCTGTCTTATCAGTTGTTGTCAAG
Source organism: Hucho hucho (assembly GCA_003317085.1). Taxonomy (NCBI): domain Eukaryota; kingdom Metazoa; phylum Chordata; class Actinopteri; order Salmoniformes; family Salmonidae; genus Hucho; species Hucho hucho. Next base: position 87,186 of record QNTS01004374.1, read on the forward strand.
AAGACAGCACTAACAGATCCAAGACCAGCCTACATAAACTAAACTAAACTAATGGGCCAATCTCTAGTCTACCACCCTCAGATCCTCCAAAAGTGAAATTAGTTGTCAATAATATCTCTCATCATGACTTCTAAAGTTCTCCATCTATATCCTTCACCTCACTTAAGATGTATTTGGCAACAAGTCTGAAAAGGCGAAAGAGACAGACGTTCCTAATTCCAAAAGCCCCAATACAGAGCAGAATACCCCACTTTCAACACACTCAGTGCGGCACGCCCTACATATGGAGCTTCCAAGTGGCGCAGTGGTCTAAGACACTGCATCTCAGTGCTAGAGGCGTCACTCGAATCCAGACTGTATCACAACCGGTCGTGATTGGGAGTCCCATAGGGTGGCGCACAATTGTCTGAGTTTGGCCAGTGTAGGCCATCATTGTAAATTAGAATTTGGTCTTAACTGACTCTAGGGAGTTTTTCCTAGCCACTGTGCTTCTACACCTGCATTTTTTGGGTTTTAGCCTGGGTTTCTGTACAGCACTTTGTGACATCAGCTGATGTAAGAAGAGCTTTATAAATACATTTGATTGATTGACTTACCTAGGTAAATAAAGGTTACATTTAAAAAATATATTTTGACAACCCACCTCTCCTCCCAGGGCAACTGTCAGAACAGAACATCCAGGTTAAAGAGGTGATGTGTCATAAGGGCGTTTGGCACCTCTGTTAGAGGGGAAGTTGCTAGGATTGTGTGCACCCTATTCCCTACTTAATGCACTACTTTGGATCATGGCCTATAAGGCTCTGGTGAAAATTAGTACATTAAATAGGGAATAGTTTTACAACTGAAAAAATGTGTACAAGCATGTCTTATTGGACAAGTCCCTCCCTGTTTTAATCAGTTTTCTTCTGTTTGGCCTAATGAACAGGACCCATCCAGACTGCTCAGATGGTCTCATAGGAGGAGAGCAGGGCGGCATCCACAGGCTCCATACAGGAAGGACAGGTGAAGGATCTCATCAGCCAGGTGTCGATGCAGTCCACGTGGTAGATGTGCAGGCAGGGAAGGAACCGGATGGGGTCGCCGTACTCAAAGTCATTCATGCAGATCGCACACCTGGAGAGAGTGAGGCGCAAGACATGATAGATAGTATTTAGCCCAAATTTGGGACAGGTTTCAAATAATGAGAGGCCCACAGCTAACTTACATAAACTTGGTAATGGATGAGGTGAGGACCCACTAATATCCTTCTGTGCCATGGCTCAAGATAATGTGGCTAGAAATGGGACATTGCTAGTAAATTAGTGCCTAAATTGGTAGGGCTACAAGAAAAATGATATGGTTGGTCACAGGGCAGAAAAAGACATACTCACTCTTTTACTTTCTTGTCAGAGGGCTTAGAGCCGGGGTCGAAGATGCCTCTGGGGAGGTGGTGGATGAGGCCAATCCGCTGGGCGACACGGACCTGCTCCTCTTCTGTCAGCTGGCTGGCCAGGCACGTCTGACTGGGGGTGGGGTGGTACACTGGCGCCTGGACACGCTCCTGTATGGCATGTGGGGAGATCATCAGGGAGTCTCTGGACCCCCCAAAACTACATTTGGATCCTCTACTATCTCAGACAGTCAGATATTATACCGTTGACTTGATGGGGAAATGGACAGAAAGCCTTTATAGAAGTGTTAATTTAGCTAAACCATGCCAGAAATACTAACATGACAGTTATAGCTTACTAGTGAAACCTACACGTCTGACAGAATACGAAATGAGCAAAAAGATACAAAACACACCCCATGCAACATACTACTAGGCTAACTTAACAACGTGGACAGTTAGCTTACATTGTTATCAATGAATCCCCAGTATAGATGTGATCCATCTCCCCCTGAACTTACCTGGTAAGGCGGTGGAGGCTCCCCTGGAACACTGGCTTCCTGGGACTCGTTGAGGAGAGACAAGTCGTCGGCGCCTTGCGAAGACAAACAGTTCCCCATTGAACTGGACCAGCACACACAACCCCCACTACGAACAGGACAGCAAGATAAGCAAAAAAAAAAACTAAATTTTTACGTGTCTTGCTAAATAAGTTGTTTTTTTAGCAGTAAGCTAGCGAGTAGGAATGAACAGAAGCCCTCCAACGTCGATGCAGAAAAACAATAATAATCGTTGTACAACTTGGAAATAAAAGTCAATATCGCTCGAAACAACGACATATAAATGCTGTACCTAATTATACCAATACCTAAGTCAGCGAACTGTAAATAACACCGACCACAATTTATGCTATTGGGTTATTCGATCTGACAATATTTTTAGATGAAACCTTTTGATGAATCCATCTTTGTTTTGGCTTTGTTTACAAACCGTATACACAGAAGTGACGTAGCTAGTTGATGGGAAGTTGATAGATCCGGAAGTTGCCTTTCGAAGAAATGGCGGGTAGGTGGACTAGAAAATGTGCCTAATAAGCAGTGATGTAAAAATACTTTAAAATAATACTTAAGTCGTTTTTTTGGGTTATCTGTACTTATTTTTGACAAATTTTACTTTTGATGCTTAAGTATATTTTTGCAATAACATTTATACTGAACAAAACATTTGAAAGATTTTTACCGAGTTACAGTCCATAGAAGGAACTCACTGAATTGAAATACATGCATTAGGCCCTAATCTATGGATTTCACATGACTGGAGAATAGCATCAGGTCTGGTAGATATTCCTGCAGTCAGCATGCCAATTGCACACTCCCTCAAAACGGCACATTTTAGTGACCTTTTAATGTCCCCAGCACAAGGTGTACCTGTGTAATGATCATGCTGTTTAATCAGCTTGGAAAATGATAAATGCTCACTAACCGCAATGTAAACAAATGTGTGCACATAATTTGAGAGAAAAGCTTTTTGTGCATATGGAACATTTCTGGGCTATTTTATTTCAGTTCATGAAACATGGGACTAACACTTGTTGCGTTTATATTTTTGTTCAGTATACTTTTGCTACTTAAGTATATTTAAAACCAAATACTTTTAGACTTTTACTCAAGTAGTACTTTACTGGGTGGCTTTTACTTGAGTCATTTTCTATTAAGGTATCTTTACTTTTACTCAAGTATGACAATTGGGTACTCNCCCCCCCACTGCTAATAAGACTAACAATAGTTATATCCCTTCATCATTTTAATTTCCAGTCATCATAATGAAGACAACACAGATCCAACAGTCAACATCCTTCCCTGTATGGCTACCTTTCCACATCAATCTACCTGCGCTTGTCATGTAGGTATGAGGTTCCACTATCATAATTTCCATTCTCAGTCATGATCATAAATAAAGACACGACACAGTCAAGATGCTACAGTCAAGAACATCCTTTTATTCAATCAAGGTGCTGCTCTGCTCAAACTGTGTTTTTCTTCTTATGGAAAAGAAACTGTAATTAACACATGCATTTCACCTATAGAGCTCTGGGGGTGTTTCTTATACACAAAGACATGGGATGCATTTAAAATGTCACACTATTCCCTACATAGTGCACTACTTTTGAACAGGGCCTTATGGGAATAGTGAAAAAGTAGTGCACTGTGTAGGGAATAGGGTGTCATTTCAGACAGAGCCATAGACATGAGTGGGGCTCTGCTGCTCTGAGGGCGTAGGATCGGGGGTCAAAGGGGGTACTGTCTAGACACCACTAAACAAAACAAAAACAGCAAAACAAAAACAAATCTCAAAACGGAACAGAGTTTTTAGAGCCTGGCATTCAAACTGATATCGCTACGTTTCACTTGAGAGTATGCCTCAAGCCTGGTTCATGCTGGCTCTATATGGTGGGTTGTGGTGTGTGTTTTGCCAATGGCTAATACTGCTGCTGGCTTCACTAGATAAAACCTCACAATAATAATACAAGAGTTTAGAGTATTTGATACATGACTAGGTGTGTGTGTGTGCTGGTAGTATTGCAAACCCCCTTTTCTCAGCCAGTAGTGGAAACAGCTCAGTTCTGTTTTATAAGGTGCTTGTAGCATTTCATTTACAGTCCAAGACTCTCTTATAGAGTTTTAATGACGGCATACCCTGATAGATAGGAACTATGAAAGCAAAAATCCAAATTAAGTAAAAAAAGAAAAATGAATAAAATAAAACAAAGTAAAAAACAAAATAAAAAAGCTCTTAACTTGTCACAGCAGAACAGCAGCCCCCCCTCCCCAACACCCAAAAAGGTGCCCCAATAATTTCTCCTTTACCTCAACATTATTGACCCCCTAAGACCTTTACCCCCAACACCCAGTCCTACCCTACCCTACCCCGGGCAGGCGCACCCCCAAAAGCCCATTGGTGTAATTTGTTCACTTACATTAGCTGTTTGAATGGAGAAGCTGAAGAGGATGGGTAATGGTATACAATGTGAAGAAGAGGCAATACAGACAAGAATAACGTGAGCTAACTGCATTCTGCTCAAGACAAAAAGTTTCGGCCATTTTTTTTCAACAACCCCTTCCATCAACGGAAGGAAGGAAGGGGGGGAGGGGGAAGGAGAGAGAGAGGACACAGTTACAGACTACTCCAGTGTCTACAAGAGAACAGATAGACAGAGGAGAGGGGAGGAGGAGACGGAGGGAAGAAGAAAAAAGCCAGAGAGCGAGGGGGAACGAGAACAAGTTTTTTTGCCTTTTCAGTATTTTTCTTTCATCATTTATCAATAAAAAGTAAAGAACTAATTCACACCAGTTTCCTTTTGTACTATATATATACGGATTTTGAAAAGGGAAAGGATTTATGGGAAGGTTGATACAATGGAGGGGGATAATTTTTCAAAGGTGGAGGTCGGATGAAGTTACTCACTAAGCACTGATCTAAGGTCAGTTTTGCATATCCCCTCCTAATGGTTCAGGTCAGGATATGGGGTACACTGATCCTAGATCTGCACTTATGGGCACTACCACCTCTACCTTGAACCATTTTGAATGAAAGGGGAGCGATCTGGATTACAAAATGGAGTCTGTGAACAAAAGGCACTTTTAAGGGACAACCTTTAACTGCTGGGAAACTACACTACAGCACAAGCACTAGTCAAGGTGAATTTACAGGGGAATGAGGGAGAGGGTGGAGAAGGAAGGGGTGGAGGGAAGCTCACTTTGCATAGGCCTACTGTATTTCTATGGTTACATCGTGGTTCTGACAGACTGGCTGGCTCCTCAAATGAAACAAATTCTAAGCTGCCATTTTTTTCTTTCCTTGCTCAGACTCGGAGAGAGGAGTATAATAACCTGGGAGAAATTCTGCTGAAAACTCGAATAAAAATGGAATTGAAGCCGTCTTTACTGTAGCTTGGGGTGACTGGGACTGGTGAGTTCTGGGCCGTTTGTCATTGAAATCAGAGGGGTAATCAGAAGAAGTAGTTGTGGGCATTGACAAGCCTACAGTACAGCTCTCGTCCTATCTAAAGGTTGAACCAAAATGCCTTTTGTTTCACAACCTACTAGAGGAATATAGGAAGGAATAGGAACCCCTCCCTCCACTCAATATTACAAACAGGAGAAGGAATAGAAATAGAGAAGAGGAATAATAAATGCGGTTTCCTAAAGGTAGTCATTATTTTGTAATAGTTTGAATGTACTTTATAGTGTGTAAAAGTACCGGTTTCTCATTTCACCGGTTTTTCATTTCATGTTCAATTTTTTTTTTAAACGTTTTGTAAGAAATGTTTCTTCCTTCAGCCCCTCCAAACATTTTTATAAACAAATGATTACACGTTAAACATTAAAAAAGAGACAATAAAGGAAAATAAAACCAAATACCCCCAACTTACAAAGACTAGGATATGGCTCTGTTAGTTTAGAGTCCAGGAGCACATCGGACTTGAAACAAATAGATTTTTTTTCTCTTTTCTTCTTAGCTTTCTTAAAAATCTCTAACAGACAAAACACAATGAATCTACCCAATGCATTGCACGTGGCTCAATCCACACATATTTTTCAATAATAATACTTTCCATCAAAAAACGAACACTTTTTTCTTCCATTTTTCCGTCGTCGATTTTGACATGTTTCATCTATTTTGCATCATGGACATTTTTGTTTTGTTTTTGAATGCTGCACTGTAGATTTGTGGAGGTTGGGTGGGTGCTCATTGAATTGTCATGGTAACAGTGAGGTGCTGTCCATCATGGAATTCTGCTAGCTCAAGAGTTCAGAAAATAACTAAACTGCCAACAAGGTCATTTTAGTCAAGTTTAAAAAAGAGCATATATCATAAATATATATGTATAAGATCTCTCTCTCTTTATAACATTTTGCGGTCTTCTACAAAGATTCTGTCCTATAGCCAATGGTTTCCATATAGAAAGAAACATCACCATTCTTTGTAGCTTTAGCATATATGTGAACAAAAACATCAACCTGAATTTGAACTAATTGCATGATAGGGGAGTACAGAGGCACTTCCATAGATAGTTATAGTTTTGATATATGATTTGAGTACATAGAGATAATTTTACTAGAAACTCAAGAGTGCCTGGACTCTCAGACAATTCTATCCCTGCAAATGGAAGAAACCAACAGCTAGGCAGTCCAGTTATTTTGTGAGGTTTGGCTTTTTTTGTTTGAATTATTGTGTCATGATAAAAAAAATTACAATATCAATAACAATTTAATAATCACATTTACGATAGAAAAAAACAAGGTATCTCAAATAAAAAATGACAAATGTCAAAATGAATGAAAAACCATTATCAAAGGCAGTTTGGAGAAACTCATATATAAAGGCTCACCTTTGTGTTTCGAATCGGGGTGACGGTGATAGTAGTGTGCATTTTGATACGGTGGTGTGTCAGCGTGTGTTCCTCTGGGCGCTACTGTGAATGGACTGTGGTTACAGGGTGAAGCAAGGCAGGGGTGGTCGCACGTTCCTGTACTGGTGTTTGTGAGAGATTTCAGAGATGTCTGTTATTGCAAACGAAGATGATATTTTTTCTGCAAAATAAAAAGCGGATGAAAGAAGAAAATCTTAGGGAAGAAGGTCAAACATAAGCAAAAAAATGTGAGACAAAACCAAAACCAATCCGGCAAACAAAATGAAATGCAAGAAAACGGCTACAAACAAAAAGAAAGCTAGTTATTACATGATGATGTTGATCCTATGCATGCATAACGTTGTTGATGATGATGTTGATCCTATGCATGCATAACGTTGCTGTGAAGGACACAGACAATATGTTATGGTCAGTGAATAGTTGTATCTGCCAGACGTGTGTGTTCTGGAGATGATGATCTGTGTGTGTGTGTGTACGTGCTTTGAGTCTGCGTGAGTGCGTGTATGTGTGAGTGCCAGGATGCCAGAGCCACAGCCCATTGCCCACCCACACACACTGCCTTCAACGACCTGCTGGATCGCTCTGTTTCCTCCCTTATTTGTTTCAGTAGTGCATAGGTGAGGGGACGAAAGAGCGCATAGTGTTGTACGACTGTCTGTCTGACTGACTGTCTTTTACGTCTGACTGACTGACTGTCTGTCTGTCATGTCTGTCTGTTTTGTGTTCACTCTCGGCTCATGCTATTGGCTATCGCTCTTCACAAGAGGGTAAACTAAAACCAGCCATCTAGTGCAGATGGTGTCACACCATTGGATGGTGTCCCAGTGTTTGGCCAATCAGAAGAAGGGAGGAGGGAGGGGATTCAGGTCTGAGCAAATCAAGCGATAGTGAAGAAGGTCAGATGTGGGTGTGTGAGGCTGTGGGTGTTGCCGGGGCAACCCTGGACACCTGGGTGACAGATGAGAGAGGGAGCAGGGTAAAAAAGCATCGTCAGGAGGAGAGCCTGAAGGATTACAGAATGGGTTCTTTTGGGTGGTGAGAATGTTTAGCTGTAGCTCAAATTCCAAATTCTGCCAATTATGTTTTTTGTGGTCTTTGTTTTACACTGTTGTGTGTGGGTGATTCTCCCAGCCATTGCATGGAGTTTCATTGTGAAAATAAAATATAAAAACGACAATAAAATGAAATTGGTCAGTTAGTTGTCAGGTTGCATATTTTTGTTTGCTTTCTGACATGTTTTGTGTGTGACATTTCCTCATCTTTCTTCCTGGTTCTGTCGTTCGTTCTGAGTCTGTCCACTTCAACCGATCTCTTTTCAGCCTTCTGTATAGGGAGATGGTTGTTCCGGTTCAAATGTTCAAATCGTGGAAATGGGTATTCCTCCGGGGGGTTATTTTCTGTTTTTGTGTTGTTGGTTTGTTGGTGAGCAAAAATACTTTAGTGTCAGCAGTTTGTTTGTAGTCAGTGTTGGTTTGTTTTGTGTGTTGTTTTTCCCAATTTTCTCATGACACAATTCTAGCGGTTGATTCGGAGGCCTTGTCAGAGGAACCAAGACTGTAGAAGAGAAATAAAATACAGGAAACATCAGGTTAATCTTTGTCATGTGGTAACATCACTAAGTTCAACAGTTACACATTTATAAGTAAAGAAATGGTTCAGGAAAATAATCGATTTAAAGTTTTTTGTCATGCAAAATATTAACTAGCCACTAGAGGGCCATCCTTCATAGCAATTTGTCCCTTCACTGTGCTGAGCCTCGATCATACACCACTGCCTAGGAACCTTAAGTTGATCATTCCTCACACAGTATGGAAGTAAGTCATTTCAAGACGACAGTTGGTAAAAGTACTACTTTCAAGTTGTAGTATTTCAACCTTCAAAGTCTCCAATAAGTACAAGGTTTAGATGTAACATGACATTCACACGACTTTCTTTACTGTTTCAAATGACACCATGAAGTCAGCTACTGTAGGCCATGGAGCTACTCCCAGGATCAGGTTCCACAGTTTGATAAGGGAGCAGAGTTATTTTTTAAATTTTATTTTACCAGGTAAGTTGACTGAGAACACGTTCTCATTTACAGCAACAATCTGGGGAATAGTTACAGGAGGGGGATGAATGAGCCAATTGTAAGCTGGGGATGATTAGGCGACCATGATGGTATGAGGGACAACTTGGGAATTTAGCCAGGACACCGGGGTTAACACCCCTACTCTTACGATAAGTGCCATCGGATCTTTAATGACCTCAAAGAGTCATGACACCCGTTTAACGTCCCATCCAAAAGACAGCACCCTACACAGGGCAATGTCCCCAATCACCACCCTGGGGTATTGGGATCTTTTTTAGACCTGAGGAAAGAGTGCCTCCTACTGGCCCTCCAACACCACTTCCAGCAGCATCTGGTCTCCCATCCAGGGACTGACCAGGACCAACCCTACTTAGCTTCAGAAGCAAGCCAGCAGTGGGATGCAGGGTGGTATGCTGCTGGCATTATAGGGTTGGCATTTGGCTCTGGGAGCTGGGTTCCAATACTATTGGAAATTGTTTCTAGGCTGGATTGAGCTTGCCTGGCACAATTGAACATATTTCAAATAGCATTTGAACCCAGGTCTGGTTAAGTGGCAGCTCTGCTCAGGCTCCAGACAACATTCCACAGGTCAGGCCAGAGTAGACCCAGGGAAAGGCAGCTAATCGCTGACGGCCCTATAGCTACGCTCTGCTCTTTATTCTGTTACATTCTTATAGGACCCCTGGAGAGAAAGTTTCTCTTCCCCCTTTCCCCTCTCTTTCCTTCCTCCTTTTCCCTTTCCCAGGATCCTTTTGGGCTTCTAACTCCTCCTCTTTTCTTTCCCAACTTACTTTCTCTTCTCTCTCTCCCCCAATGTAATCACTGGCAGGACTGACCACTCCCCCCTTCTCTTTAACCCCCTTCAAGGCTAAGTTCAACTGCCTATGACATCATGTCTGGTTGACACGGGCAACCAGACAGTCAGGACGTGACTTCGCCTGTGGAGCACAGAGCTTGAACTAACTCTCTTTCTCTTTAACCCCCTCTCTTCTTCTTTCTCTCCCTGCATGACTTGTGTTTAGCCACCAGAGAGCTCCTCAGACCAGTTTTACACTGAGTGTAAAAAACATTAGGAACACCTACCCTAATAATTAGTTGCACCCCCCCCAGTCCTTGACACAAACCGTTGTGCCTGGCACCCAGTACCATACCCCGTTCAAAGGCACTTCAATCTTTTGTCTTGCCCATTCACTCTCTGAATGGCACACATACACAATCCATGTCTCAAATGTTTCAAGGCTTGAAAATCCTTCTTTAACCTGTCTCCTCCCCTTCATCTACACTGATTGAAGTGGACTTAACAGGTGGATTCACTTGGATTCACCTGGTCAGTCTGTCATGGATAGAGCAGGTGTTCTTAATGTTTTGTACACTCAGTGTGTGTCTCTGCTGTCAAACTACACTAGTAAGTCAGTTGAAGGTGGGTGGGTGTGTGTGTGTGTGGCGACTCCCTCTGTGCCAGGGTTACATTTGAGGATGAGGGAGTGTGTGGGGGAAGAAGGGAGGGTGAAAGAAATAATCGAGAGCGGGGAGGTAGAGGAAAGGAAGGGAGAAAGAAGAAGACCCAGAGAGAAGACAGAGAGAGCGAGAAGACCCAGAGAGAGAGAGAGAGAGAGAGAGAAGACACAGAGAGCGAGAGAGAGGAGACCCAGAGAGAGCGAGAAGACCCAGAGAGAGAGAAAAGACACACAGAGAGAGAAAAGACAGAGAGAGAGAGAGAGAGAGAGAAGACAGAGAGAGAGAAGACCCAGGGAGAGAGAAAAGACACACAGAGAGAGAAAACACACAGAGAGAGAGAGAGAGAGAAGACAGAGAGAGAGAAGACACAGAGAGAAAAAAACACATCTGATTGTTGCGTTTTGTCGTGTTTACAATTGTTTGGCAGAAAATGTGAGCTAGTGTGTGGAAGCGGAGAGAGGTGGTAGCTACCTGAGACTGCTGGGGGATGTTCAGAAAGTTGTCCCGTGCTCCGATGCTGACAAACCTGTTGGGAGCTGTGGAGCCTGGCGTGGAGTATGCTGCAGACAGAGAGAGAGAGATACACACACCGTCACACACATGCACAGTCAAACACATAGTCACACACACATGCATGCGCACACATACATTCACACACACACCACACACACATCTTCAAACCCACACATATTCAAACCCACACACACAGACAGACAGAGACAGACATAGCCACATGCATGCGCGCACACACGCACACGCACACACACACACGCACGCACACACACGCACACAAACGCACACACACAGACGCACACACACAATTGTACAATATGTGCATGTTACTGTGTTATTACTGGATTCTGGGAAATTATGTTTAGAATGAGCTAGAATTAATAAAACTATATTGATAATTGATCAGTTTTGATCATTGATAATACTGCATTAAACTGTAGTCCCAAAGTCTCCTAGATAGACAGACTGGGAAAAATGGAAGCCCTTTATGAGGGTCAGACAGGGATAGATGGGAGCTCTTCATGAGGGTTAGTTACTGTGGGGAAGTGAAGTAAACTGGGCTGAGCCTCCTCCTCCTGTTAGTCCCAGACACACCTTGCAGCCCAGGGCCCTGTGTCTGGATCTGGATCTATAGGGGGAACCAATAGGAAATAAGCTCTATAGGGGGGAACCAACAGGAAATAAGCTCTATAGGGGGGAACCAATAGGAAATAAGCTCTATAGGGGGGAACCAATAGGAAATAAGCTCTATAGGGGGGAACCAATAGGAAATAAGCTCTATGGATGGAACCAATAGGAAATAAGCTCTATGGGTGGAACCAATAGAAAATAAACTCTATAGGGGGGAACCAATAGGAAATAAGCTCTATAGGGGGGAACCAATAGGATATAAGCTCTATAGGGGGAAACCAATAGGAAATAATCATAATTTGTGTGCTGGCCAATGCTCCATTCTGTTGATAAGGAGCTCCTGTTACTCTGGTGCAGGTACTCAAGACCAGAGTAGGGGACCAAATTTAGGGCAGTTGTTGTGCTTACTGGACTCCAATGATAGGCAGCTGAATGACACTGCCATTCTGACCGAGTGAGGGGGGAGTGAGGGGGGAGGTTGGAGGAGTTTGTGGGAATTCATGAGTGTGTGTGTGTGTGGTGAAAACTGGGAACAAAATGAATAAGAGAAATAAAGACAAGGAGGTGGAGGAGGGAGAGAAGAGGTGTAGATTTATTTATATAAAAGTATATTATATAAATAAAGTGATACAGATAGGCGATAAACTATAAAAGTGGGGTGGGAAAGTAGGAAGGACAGGACGACGAAAGAGACAAAGAAAAATAACAGGAAGTGACCAAAGCAGCTCCGTCCAGTGCCCCCTCTCTCTCGGTGTGCCTCTCCCGTGGCCCGACTCTCTCAACGCACCTCGCCCTGCCTGCCTAGAGGAACCAAGCCAGCCAGCCAACAGAGGTAAAGCACGCACACCCCCACGAGCGACACTCCTTTCTCCCCCCATTTCGCTAATTAGGCCTAGCGGTGTACGTTTAATAATGATTGATATATATTGTTTATGTATGTGATTTTCAAGTTGTTTTTATTTTGTTCTAAAATTTTTTTTTATTGTTGTGAGATTTAATGTGGTAGGAAGGAAGCAAGGGAATTGTGGGTAAAGTGGGGCATCATAGGTAAAGTGGGGCATCATGGGTAAAGTGGGGCATCGTGATGTTTTATGGAGTCCACGCCAACTGCCCTAATTTTGCTCCCTTAACAAAGAAAAACAAGAACGAAAGGAAAAAAAGAAAGGAAATAAATGAGAATATCAAATTAAGCAAAGAAAAACAAGAAATGAGAGAGGGGTCGATTTATTCTTCTGTTGTCATAGACAGACATGCATAGTCTGGGTTGATTAAAGGATAGCAGTTAGCCAGACACTAGGACCTACTCCATAGGACAGAATACAGGGCACTGGTCCCCCCCCCCACCCTACTACTACAAACACTTCAACAGAAGAAGGGAGAAAAACTAGCTACACTGCCTCCTGTGGTGCTAGCAGGAAACACAACGAGAGAGAGAGGAAAGTTAGGTGGAAATAGAGAGAGAGAGAGAGAGATCTCTGGCATAGGCGTGGCAGTCTGCCCTACAGGAGTGGATGGAGTCCTGCTCCAGGGAGGGGACAGGGAGGACTGCAGGGCGCTCAGGATCAGAGGAGGCCGGTTGGAGGAGTTCTAGGAGGATGGAATCAATGGTGTTTTGACTCCGTTCCATTACTCCATTTCTTTAACTCCTCCCACCAGCCTCCTCTGGTCAGGAGTGAGGAGGTGGTGACTGGGTTTGGGACTCTAACCAACTACCCTTGGTTGAGGAGTGAGGTGTCTCTACCTAGAGTTAACCTACATGTACTCATTTTGATTTAAGATTTGATATCTCTAGATATCTCAGGGGGTCTGAGGGGCGAAGTGGTTGGAGGTGGGGGCGAGGGCGGGGGGGGTCACTTACACGGAGATGCGGGTGAGCTGAGTCCGCCGCCGTCGGGGGGCGTGTTGATTGGTTTAGAATCGGGCATGGGGAGGGGCACGGGGCGCGCCACTGGGGGCGGCGGGGGCAGCAGGAAGGAGCCTGGCATTTTGCTCTGGCTGTGGCCACCTCCGTTAGGCTGCAGAGACGGCAGACACCACACAGGACAGGGTGAGCACTCAGCACACACA
>QNTS01004375.1:9642-28807 GCA_003317085.1 Hucho hucho
TGGTTTAGGGCTGTGAGAACACTCCACTGGTTTAGGGCTGTGAGAACACTCCACTGGTTTAGGGCTGTGAGAACACTCCACTGGTTTAGGACTGTGAGAACACTCCACTGGTTTAGGGCTGTGAGAACACTCCACTGGTTTAGGGCTGTGAGAACACTCCATTGGTTTAGGGCTGTGAGAACACTCCATTGGTTTAGGGCTGTGAGAACACTCCACTGGTTTAGGGCTGTGAGAACACTCCATTGGTTTAGGGCTGTGAGAACACTCCACTGGTTTAGGGCTGTGAGAACACTCCACTGACCCACTGTATACAATGACAACATTCAGGAATTAACATGTTATCAAGGCTATAGTGAGCACGCCAAGCAGGCTCAGAAAACCCTTTACACTCGTACCCGTATACAGGTTGAAAATGGCAGATTTGGGCACTGATAAGCGCCTAAATTGGAATGCAGTGGTATAACTTATGTCAGAGCCTAGACTTAGCACTGTATGGGTTTTGACTGACAGACGTTCTGAACCTAATGCACCACACGAGACAAGAAGTCTGCCCCATCCCTCCCGCTAACTGAGTAACTTTTTTTATGTTTCGTGGTCTGAGTGAGGGAAATATTTTACATTAAGAGGACTCAATGTATTCTTGCAGAGGAGACGTTGAGAATTATAATAAATACCACTTTGATGTCATACAAGCAAGCCAAACACCCATGAGTCCAAATGTGCACTTCACATTTCCATTTCATAAAACTCATGTCAGGTACAGTGTCAATGTTTATGATCACTATGTTTGATGTACAGTTACAAGATGACATGGTGTTTTACCTTGGGTTGTGCTGAACAGAATGAGAGTATTTTTGTCTATTGTGAAGAAAATTTGCTGCAAAACACGGACCTGAATGCACGCATGACTCCATTCTATGCGCTCCAAAATTACGATCTGTTTTTCTAAGATCGTATTTTATAACTTAGCTAGTCATGTTGGCAATAGAACAAGCTTTCAGTCATGTTACTGAATGTATCCAGAGTATTTTCAGATTTCATTATTAACAAATTCGGTGAAAAGTACAGTAAATGTAAAATGCACATAAAATCAACAGTGTAATGTTTGGATTCAGTTTTGTGACAGATGAAATGTTGTGTCCTCAACAATATGTTTTCCATAATCTCCAGACTGTTCCCTTTCAATTGCTACCATGCTTATGCATTTGCTTTTCTTACTTCTTCTGTAAGACACATTTCAATTTAGCCCTTTCCATATATGGCAATTCCCACGAGTGTAAAGGGTTAAGTAATGTCTTTCGTTGAGAGCAAGTACAACAAAAGAAAGTATACCTTCAGAGCATGCCAAGAGGACAAATAAACAACAGTGTAAATACTTTTTGAAAAGACAAATTGTGTTTTGGTCTGTAATTGATTCCTCGGTGACCTAAAATAAAAATGCTCTCTCTTTTCCTTTCAAAGAAGCATAAAGAAACCAGTCTGAATGCGTGGAGACCCGCTCCTTGGTGGGCTGTAGCCAGCAAAGCACTACTTATCAATTCAGAGGCATCTCGTTGAACTGAAGTCACAGAAAAGTCATCAACTCTGAGGGAGAGATCCTTCCATCCCTCCTTCTTCCCCCGCTGGACCAAGCAGAGAAAAAGTGGGGTCAATAGCATCAAAGAACCTTCAAAGAACATTTCAGAACCCCCACCCTCCAACGCAACCCTCCCTTAAAACACACCACCGGGGGCCGCCTTTGAACGTGACTCTTCCCCAATGACCTCCCAATCCCAGTGCTGATTTCTCAAGGTCACCGTGGGCTCTTTAAACATGTCAAATAATGATGTTGGCATTTAGAGCGGACATAGGCCCTTCAGAAGCTCCGATCTTGACAGGCCATGAGGATTCTGTGGCCTACATGTAGGAGGTGTCTGGAGGAGTTGAAAGCATTTCTTAATTACCTCCGAACATCCACTTAGTCCGTACCCCTGGTGTACCCTGATGAGTCTGTGCCCACCGCCAACACCATCAAAGGCCAATTTTGTTTAGAAATCAAATTTAGATCTTTAATTTGGTTTGCTGTTAAACTGATGCTGTGGGCTGGTAGTGCAAACAAACTAGAAGAGCCTATTAAGATGTACAGTACAATAATGTGGATTTGTGGAGGATATTTAACTGATCAAAGTTGTGCTCAAGACATGATATATCCACTGCTACAGTCACACAGAACAATAACAT
This sequence comes from Hucho hucho, assembly GCA_003317085.1. NCBI lineage: Eukaryota > Metazoa > Chordata > Actinopteri > Salmoniformes > Salmonidae > Hucho > Hucho hucho. Next base: position 11,863 of record QNTS01004375.1, read on the forward strand.
CACCACGCTTCCTTTGATGAGTGTTTAGTTACCTAAATGAGAAAAAGGGTCAAATAACAGTTACATCAGCAATCATCACAGTTTTATATGCCATTTTAGCAGACGCTGTTATCCAAAGTGACTTACAGTCATGATCTTAGTCAATCACTCATAACAGTTTGCAGGCCAAATATGGTGTGCCAGGATCCAAAAAGCCATTTACACCCCAACCAATCCTGGCAAAGATAAATCCAAACCCTTCAACCAATCCTGGCAGAGCGGAGCTCACCAGTGCTCTACACATCACCCCCTACCCAGCAGCAGTGTTAGAGGATTGCCAAGTGTTTCTTTCCACCAGGTCTTGCCAACACCCCACATCCCAGCTGGCTTGGCGAGGAAAGGGTCTGTCTAGCAGAGGCACAGGACAGGAGGTGGCAGAGTGCCTCATATCCTCCTGACCCTAAAATAACCACCGGAACCACAACAAAGCCTGTTGCTGATCTGTTCTCACTGGTGGACATGTTGGTGCCCCAGCTGCTGATCTGTTCTCACTGGTGGACATGTTGGTGCCCCAGCTGCTGATCTGTTCTCACTGGTGGACATGTTGGTGCCCCAGCTGCTGATCTGTTCTCACTGGTGGACATGTTGGTGCCCCAGCTGCTGATCTGTTCTCACTGGTGGTGCCCCAGATCCAGAACTATTATCACTTTCAGAGAATCTACCTGTGCCACCAAGATGAGGGTATAACATTGTGGTGAATAACAGGGGTTGTACTTAGGGCCGAGTATTTCCCTGTCAGTTTGTGTAGTGAGGAAATACTCTTAGTCCTGGCTATACTCTATATTAGGGGTTCCCAAACTTTTTCACACACCACGTCTATTTCTATGGGCACAAGCACTTCTCATGACACAAACTGTTCACATCCCTCTTGTTGGTGGAAAGAATTTAGCAGGTTTAATGCATATTTCCTGCAATTTTACACATCTTGTCTTGGGGTGCAACTAAAATTGTGCAATTTTAAAGCACACAATCTTGCAATTCTAAACATTTTGCAAAGTCTAATGTGTATTCATGGGATAAATAAATACCTTATTTACATAGGTATTCAGACCCTTTGCTGTGAGACTCGAAATTGAGCTCAGGTGCATCCTGTTTCTATTGATCATCCTTGAGATGTTTCTACAACTTGATTGGAGTCCACCTGGGGTAAATTCAATTGATTGGACATGATTTGGAAAGGCACACACCTGTCTATATTTGGTTACACAGTTGTCAGTGCATTTCAGAGCAAAAACCATGCCATGAGGTCGAAGGAATTATCCGTTCCCCATCCAACCTGACAGAGCTTGAGAGGATCTGCTGAGAAGAATGAGATAAACTCCCCAAATACAGGTGTGCCAAGCTTGTAGCGCCATACCCAAGAAGACTTAGGTTGTAATCGCTGCCAAATGTGCTTCAACAAAGTATTGAGTAAAGGGTCTGAATACTTATGTAAATGTACTGTAATATTTCAGTTTTTTATTTTTAATAAATTTACAAACATTTCTAAAAACTTGTTTTTTCATTATCGAGTATTGTGTACTAGGTTGATGAAAAAAAACTATTTTAGAAGGATGGCTGTAACGTAACAAAATGTGTGGGCTAGTTACAACTGGGGTTGGAGCGGAAACCTACAGGAGGGTAGCCAACATGATCAACGTGGTCAGAGTATGTTTTTGTAAATATAAATAGGGGTAAAAGACTTACCTCCAAGCTGTACTCCTCCACGGTCCTCTTCAGCGGGTCAACAATCTGCCAACATATGAGGATGCACAGGTCAATCAGCAGCATCCCACCAACGATGATCAGCAGCTTCTGGTCCTTGATAATCTGGAGGGGAGAAAAGGAGTGAGTGAGGGGAGAGAGCAAAGATAGTGAAAGGGGAGAAGAGAAGAGAGTGATAAAACTGTTAGAAAAAATTACCTGTACCTGGAAAAGGGCACTACCTGGAACCAAAAAGGGTTCTACCTGGAACCATAAAGCACTGTACCTGGAAACATAAAGGGCTCTACCTGGAACAAGAAAAATATATCCTACAGTGACCGACAAAGAGAACTTTATGGCTCTAGGTAGCCCCTTTTTAAATGTAGGTAGGGAGATACGTCTTGAACCAACAGGACCTTGAATGGCTTCTAGCCATAAGACTGCTAAACAAGACTGCTAAATAGCTAATCAAATGGCTACACGCTGCTGCTACTGTCTATTATCTATCCTGTCGCCAAGACAATTTAAGTCGGAAGTTTACATACACTTCGTTTGGAGTCATTAAAACTAGTTTTTCACTCCACAAATTTCTTGTTACCAAACTATAGTTTTGGCAAGTCGGTTAGGACATCTACTTTGTGCATGACACAAGTCATTTTTCCAACAATTGTTTACAGACACATTATTTCACTTATAATTCACTGTATCACAATTCCAGTGGGTCAGAAGGTTACATGCACTAAGTTGACTGTGCCTTTAAACAGCTTGGAAAATTCCAGAAAGTTATGTCATGGCTTTAGAAGCTTCTGATAGGCTAATTGACATCATTTGAGTCAATTGGAGGTGTACCTGTGGATACATTTCAAGGCCTACCTTCAAACTCAGTGCCTCTTTGCTTGACATCATGGGAAAATCAAAAGAAATCGTTCCTTTCAGCCAATCAACCAAGACCTCAGGAAAAAAATTGTAGACCTCCACAAGTCTGGTTCATTCTTGGGAGCAATTTCCAAACGCATGAAGGTACCACATTCATCTGTATAAACAATAGTACGCAAGTATAAACACCATGGGACCACGCAGCCGTCATACCGCTCAGGAAGGAGACGCGTTCTGTCTCCTAGAGATGAACGTACATTGGTGCGAAAAGTGCAAATCAATCCCAGAACAACAGCAAAGGACCTTGTGAAGATGCTGGAGGAAACAGGTACAAAAGTATCCATATCCACAGTAAAACGAGTCCTATATCGACATAACCTGAAAGGCCGCTCAGCAAGGAAGAAGCCACTGCTCCAAACCGCCATGAAAAAGCCAGACTACGGGTTGCAACTGCACATGGGGACAAAGATCGTACTTTTTGGAGAAATGTCCTCTGGTTTGATGAAACAAAAATAGAACTGTTTGGCGATCATTACCATCGTTATGTTTGTAGGAAAAAGGGGGAGTCTTGCAAGCCGAAGAACACCATCCCAACCGTGAAGCATGGGTGTGGCAGCATCATGTTGTGGGGGTGCTTTGCTGCAGGAGGGACTGGTGCACTTCACAAAATAGATGGCATCATGAGGTAGGAAAATTATGTGGCTATATTGAAGCAACATCTCAAGACATCAGTCAGGAAATTAAAGCTTGGTCGCAAATGGGTCTTCCAAATGGACAATGACCCCAAGCATTCTTCCAAAGTTGTGGCAAAATGGCTTAAGGACAACAAAGTCAAGGTATTGGAGTGGCCATCACAAAGCCCTGACCTCAATCCTATAGACAATTTGTGGGCAGAACTGAAAAAGCGTGTGCGAGCAAGGCCTACAAACCTGACTCAGTTACACCAGCTCTATCAGGAGGAATGGGCCAAAATTCACCCAACTTATTGTGGGAAGCTTGTTGAAGGTTACCTGAAACGTTTGACCCAAGTTAAACAATTTAAAGGCAATGCTACCGAATACTAATTGAGTGTATGTAAACTTCTGACCCACTGGGAATGTGATGAAAGAAATAAAAGCTGGAGTAAATCATTCGCTCTACTATTATTCTGACATTTCACATTCTTAAAATAAAGTGGAGATCCTAACTGACCTAAGACAGAGAATATTTACTAGGATTAAATGTCAGGAATTGTGAAAAATGGAGTTTAAATGTATTTGGCTAAGTTGCATGTAAACCTCCGACTTCAACTGTACATAGCTACCTCAGTTACTTCGTACCCCTGTACATGGACTCAGTACTGGTACTCCCTGTATATAGCCATGTCACTTTTACTTGTTATTGTTATTCGTTATTCACTGTGTGTTTATTCGTCGTGTCACCATTTGTAATGTATATCTTTAACTCTGCGTTGTTGGAAAAGGACCTGTAAGTAGGCATTTCACTGTTAGTCTACACCTGTTGTTTATGAAGCATGTGACGAATACAATTTGATTTGATGAGAGGTGGGATACAGGGAGGTACCAAAAGACGGCAGTTGCGTCAATCAACAAAGCCACTTTTTTGTGACTGAACTTTAGAGGATGAAAGGGGCCCCCCGTCTGATCTTTATTTTGAACAGCGTTTGACCCTGCCACCATCCACATCAAAGCAAAGGTCAGGAGAACACAGACACGGATGCACTGAGGGAAATCACTTCTTATAAACACAATGATGTTCTCGCTCTCCCTCCCTCTCTCCCTTTCTCAATTCAATAACATTTCCATTCAAAGGTCTTTATTGGCATGGGTAACAAGAGGTCTCCAAACAAACTACAATAACTTCAAGCTACGGTCTGACCATAACTACAGAACTAGAATGACATTCTATTATGACTGCAACAATGTTCTCGGTCTAAAAAACATTCCTAACTAGAGGGTATTTCAACTAGTGACTATCCAGGAGAATAAAGAAAAAGTAGCACTCTTTTTATGTGTAAACCTGAAAGTACACAGGACCAGAAAAGATTCTCTTTACTGTAGATGAAATTGAAGTTGATAGATCAAACAATCATTCAATCTTCCACAATTACGGGAGCATCAGATCAGAAGATTGACCATGGTATCGTGATTCTGTCCCTTTGGTCAAGACAGATGTTGTTGAAGCATGACCGTCTGGATAAGCCTATTCATATTTATGACATCTCTCAAATGAATGAATGATCACATTATGCTATTCCAAATATGACATACAGTGTAGTTGTGTACTGGATACAATATAAGATAGATACAGGGCAGTACACCGCCTAGCTGAGTGAATCTGAGTGGATTACAATATAGCTGTGTCACATAATAAATTAATATACTCTATCTGCTTTAGAGCAGACAGTCTCAGGCCAGCTACCATTAGAGCTGGCCACCCCTGGCCTGCTACCATTAGAGCTGGCTACCCTAAGCCAGCTGGGTACCTCAGGCCTGCTACCATTAGAGCTGGCTACCCCAAGCCTGCTACCATTAGAGCAGGCTACCACAGGCCTGCTACCATTAGAGCTGGCTTCCCCAGGCCTGCTACCATTAGAGCTGGCTACCCCAGGCCTGCTAACATTATAGCTGGCTACCCCAGGCCTGCAACCATTAGACCTGGCTACCCCAGGCCTGCTCACTTGATAGTATTTTAAATGCTTCTGCCTACCCTGGCGGCAGTAATACATTATTCTACTGCTGATTCATCATTAAAGCATTGGGATGTGGAACTGTAGAATACACTGTGTGTAGTTGTGATCAGGGAACAGAGCAGTTTGCCTTCAGGGCCCTGATCCGTGGGAAATGGGATCGCTCTGTCTCAGCGATGATCAGACGTGTGTGTGTGCGCATGGGGATGTGTGTTTGTGTAAGTATGAAAGACACCGTTCATATAGGATCATGCACACACACATCTGATCAATTTTCTTTTTTTTACTTTTACCCCTTTTTCTACCCAATTTTGTGGTATCCAATTGGTAGTCAGAGTCTTGTCCCATCGCTGCAACTCCTGTACGGACTCGGGAGAGGCAAAGGTTAATAGCCATGCGTCCCCTGAAACTGCTTGCTTAACCCGGAAGCCAGCCGCACCAATGTGTCGGAGGAAACACCGTACAACTGGTGACCGAAGTCTGCTTTGGCCCGCCACAAGGAGTCGCTAGAGTGCGATGGGACAAGGACATCCCAGCCGGCCAAACCCTCCTCTAAACCGGACGACACTGGGTCAATTGTGCGCCGCCTCATGGGTCTCCCGGTCACGGCTGGCTGCGACACAGCCTGGGATCGAATCTGGGGCTGTAGTGACGCCTCAAGCACTGCAGTGCCTTAGACTGCTGCACCTCTCGGGAGGCCACCTGATCATTGTTCTGTGTGTACATTGTTGATCTAAGTGCTATGTGAATGAGCATGTACTGTACGTATAATGATGAAGCAACACCTCGTGGCACAACGCCTCTCCCCTATTTGAACTAGATAGTTTCTGTGTATGCATTGATATGTAGGCTACGTGTGCCTTTAAAAAAAATTGTATAGTTCTATCCTTGAGCTGTTTTTATCTATTGATGTTCTGTATTATGTCATTCTGTATCATGTTTCATGTTTTGTGTGGACGCCAGGAAGAGTAGCTGCTGCTTTTGCAATAGCTAATGTGGATCCTAATAAAATATCAAATACCAAACGTCTGTGTATGTGTACGCTATGTATGTTGGGTCTTCTACAGTATGTGTGTACACATTAGTGTGTGTGTTAGGCTTTTTGTGTGTGTTTTTCATTGTGTGCGTGCGTTGGTGTGTGTCCTAAGCTGTATCTCACTGTGAGCGCAGCCGAGAGCTCTCTAAAGTCAATCTCAAAAACAGACTAGCAGGCAGACAGGGAGGGAGGCTGCAGAGCAACACTTTTGATTGACAGTCCCTGTGCTTACCCAACACTGAGCCAGGCCTTTTTACGCTCAAACACCCTCGGTGCGAGACCACGGAAGCGCTCAACCTCTCTGATGAGATCTGGGGCTACATTGTAAACCCCAAGCTCTACCTTGACTGACAACAGTCACTCCACACAGCCAAAGCACCTGCATTCAATCAATGTTTGTGAGGAGGAGGAGGAGGGGAGGGGGGACTAGGGGGAGGGAGGAGGATGAGGAGGGGGAAAGAGGAGAAGGATGTTGAGGAAGAGGAGGAGGGGGAAGGAGGAAGGGAGGAGGAGGAGGAAGAGGCAGAAGAAGAGGAAGGGGAGAGAGGAGGAGGAGGAAAAACAGAGTCTGCATAATCAGCATAACACAATTCACAGGAACAAGAGCCGTTTTGTTGTTGAGTTTCGTTTTTCTCCGAATTACGACCTTTTCATGAATAAATCACTTTTGAAATAAACACAAAAGGTCATCCATTTTTTTGCACATTTAAATATATCAAAACACCCCTGTGTTTGGAATGACCCCAGACTAGAAGACAATGACCCCATCTCTTTAAATACCACTGTCTTTCTCTCTCCAAATGTTGGTCATTTAGCAGACGCTCTTATTTAGAGCGACTTACAAGAGCAATTAGGGTTAAGTGCCTTGTTCAAGGGCACATCGACAGATTTTTCCAACCAGTGACCTTTCGGTTACTGGCCCAACGCTCTTAACCGCTAGGTTACCTGCTGTGGTCTTCTCTCCTCTGCTCTCTTCCTGCCTCCCTCACACTCGCTCTCTCCCACTCTCTCTGACAGATCTTCCACACGCCCTCCTGCAGCTTTCATCATCCCACACATCTATCCAGGATGTGATGTGAGGAGGACTATAAATATCAAAAGGGCACAGAGGCCTGGCAAGCCTTTACGTAATCAAACCAGATACATATTGTGTCATATACATCTTTTGTATTTGTATTGAAGAGCGGAATGGAAATACGTCAGAGGGCAACAGGTCGGTGGGTAGATTGTGTGTTACATAAAAGCACACACCGGGGTTTCTGTTAGCTGGTAATAGTCGGGTTTGTAAATTTTTTTTAAGCCAACAAAAAAAATCCCATTACAAAATAACGTTTTTAGCCTATTCATGATGTAAATACCAGTCGATGGAAATACATTTGACTGGTCATGCTTATCAGTCTATAGGTACATTTGCATAATTTAGTGACATTAAATTGGCACGTGTGTACAGTATATTCGTTATGTATCTTATTTATCACACACATACAGCATACAGATACAGAGCCTTATATTATATTTTAGATTTCATTGTCCAGTAGCCAAAGGCACAATCCTAGTCATATTGGCAACCCATGCTAGATGTTGCATATTAGATCTCCCCTCTTTCTGAAATTCTAAGGGGTATTTTCATCTCTCTCACATGAATCCGTTCACATGTGCAGTGCGCTTTTGACAACAGTGTTTTCCTGCTATTTGCATTGTGGAACGGACATTCATGCATAGCCTACTGCCTTGTGCGCATTGCTGCGCTTATAATGTAAAGAAATAATAGTTTATCAACATTTTAAGCTAAACATTTTGATCTGTTGCATCAGACTCATATGTAGTATGTATCCTAGGCCTACTGGTTGTATGAATTTGGGATCTATCGTCCCACAACGAATCTGTTTTGGAATAGGCTATTTCTTTCTCAACAAGCTGACCAATAGAATAGGTCAACTTCTCTACTATGGGATATAGTAGACTGGCATATAGGCTATTGATTTTGCTGTTCGTTACTCGTCTTGTTGGCTGAGGAAAACTAAATGTGGACAGTTATTCTAACATCTTCAAAGTGCAAATCAGATTTCGGTAAGAAGGACCGCATATGGTTGCATCCTCGACTGTTAATATGAATGACCATAATCTAAATGTGACTTCTGTCATTCTGCACACTGTGGGTAGACGCCCTAATTAGGTTATGAACCCTATGCATATGGGTCCGGTAAATTTCTCAAATGTCTGGAATATTAAAATACTCCTGGACAAATGTCAGGTGCCACATTTTCCAAACAGAAACCCTGACACACACATATGGACGCAAGGACGCAAACACACACACACACACACACACACACACACACACACACACACACACACACACACGCACGCACGCACACAAACACACACTCACACACAAAAACAAACACGGCCCATTAATCCTGTAAAAAACAGCAGGCTTAAAAATACAACGAGATGAACCTCCATTCTCTCCAATGAGCAGCCAGTCTCACACAGCAGTAACGGAAACCCTACACACTGTCCACCACAGGGTGAGTGTTACCACAGGGTGAGTGTGTGTGTGTTGTGTTGTGTGTGTGCATACTGAACATAGAACATGTTGCCAGAAGGTGTGTGTGGTAAACTCTTTAATGCCTGAGCCAGGATAGAAAGATACCAGCAGAAGCATATGTCCAGAGTGAGCTCCTGCAGTTTCTGACATGTACAGTGTGCGTGTGTATACATTGTGTGTGTGAGTTATTGCATGTGTTTGCATGTCTGCGTGTGTGTACAGTCTGAGCTGAGGTGAGTGTCTGTAATGCTTTTTGTGACTGGATTGATGCAGCTCTTCTGGGGCTTGGGGTGACTGAGTGGGGCTAACAACCTGCTTTATCCTGTAGTAGTTACTCAGTTACACACATTGTTTAGGGAAATGTTTTTGGTGTTTAAAAATTCTAGTGTTGTTTTTTTGTCTCCACTCCTTGAGATATACATTCAGGGTAATCGTCTCAAATTCTTAAGATTTCTGAGTGTTGCCAACGTTACTGAAACCATAGCAACGTTGTTAGAGACGCAGCAAGTAGAAGCTCTCCTTGTGACTGCTACTTGATAATAACCAGATTTTCATAGCTCTGCATACTTGCTCCGAGGTGAAGGGTAAAGTTAATTTTAGAAAATATGGTCAGCTAACAGTCCCTAATTTTCTCTCTTATTCTCCTTCTTTCCTCTTCATTCATTTTTTTATCTCACATAATGCGTATGTGGTGACACAGGAATCAGGGCAAAAAGAAGATGCTAGCTGCTGTTAACCAGTGATGATTTCTCTATCAGAGACCATCATGGCCAATTATGGTTATAGGCTCTTCTGTTCTGCTTGAGTGCAGCCATCCTCCGCAGACCAGACCATGTGACTACCACAGTTTACTATTGCTTGATCACATCAACAGAAAATGCTCTCTTCCTACAGTGGCTATTGTGAAACTGTTTGGTTCACAAAATGGTGACCTTGAGCTAGTCTGGTGTTGATAGTCTTTTCTAAAGAAAGTTAGTGTGTTCATACAGTATGTGTGCTCTGTTGCTCATAAAGGCAGGATCCAGACATGTGGCTGTCATCTCTTCCTTGTGGTGATTCTGTATCTTTGTCCCAAATGGCACCCTATTCCGTATATTGTGCACTTCTTTTGATGAAAGCCCTATGGTAGTGCACTATTTAGGGGATAGGGTGCCATTTGGGGCATAACCTGTATGTATGTTGGCTACAAGTGTCTTTCCACAACCTGAACACTGTCAGCAATTAGCCGAGGGATCAATAAGGCAGGAATGGGGTCAAATCCATTAAGTCGATCCAGGAAGTAATCATCTAAGACAATGAGAATGAATAATGATGACAATATGCCGATAATAGCAACAACAATAATAATAATAATAATGAGATAATAACATTTTAGGTATAGGCCGTCATTGTCCTTCCAGGTCTAGGCAATCATTGCCAATGACACCATACAGTTTTGTCTCATTGCTCTGACGGATGATTTGGTTGATTGTATTATTATTTGATGATTGCGTTTCATATTTAATATGTGTATGTTTGTATATCACAGGGATCATTTAAAAACGATACCTGGGTCTCAATGTGACTCCCTATGTAAAATACATGTAAAAAACATGTTTTTAATTAAATAAATTAAAGTTTGTGATCCGTCACCTTTTTCTTCATCTTGACATTCTTGAAGATCGCGTGGACTCTCCAGGTCTTGGCGAACATGGCGCCGAACGCTGTCGTATACCCTACGATGAGGATCCACGTTCGCACCTGCAACACGACGACAGAAACAGTCTCGTCGATACCTGGCAAAGAGTTGGACTTAAACAAAGATCTAGACTGATCTAAACAAAGATCTAGACTGATCTAAAAAAAAAGATCTAGACTGATCTAAACAGAGATCTAGACTGATCTAAAAAAAAAAGATCTAGACTAATCTAAACAGGGATCTAGACTGATCTAAACAAAGTTCTAGGCTGATCTAAACAAAGATCAAGACTGATCTAAACAAAGATCTAGACTGATCTCAACAAAGATCTAGACTGATCTAAACAAAGATCTAGACTGATCTAAACAAAGATCTAGACTGATCTAAACAAAGATCTAGACTGATCTAAACAAAGATCTAGACTGATCTAAACAAAGATCTAGACTGATCTAAGCAAAGATCTAGACTGATCTAAGCAAAGATCTAGACTGTCAAGCTTTTAGCATTTTTATTTTCTTATCCGACAAATTCACCAAAAGCTCTAGAAGTGTACTAAAAATAATTCCATGAAAGTGATTGTGCAAACTTTAAAGGAAGTCCTAGACTTACATCATGGCTGTCAAACTTGTGAATGTGTGTTATTAAAATAAGAAACATACTGTAGCAGCATCTCCTTTCTTGAGATTCAAGGATATTAAAATGCTCCAAATCCTACGATGCCTACTGTAGCTAGGCAACAACCATATTTAGAATGAGTTGTAACTAAATAACAGCAACAAACCTATATCCTGTAGTAACTCCCACAGCATCTCATTTAACAAGCTGGAAAAACACCACTTTAACACCCACTGCACTAAATGCTGTTTGTGTTTGTTTGTCTGTTTGTTGAAAGGCATTCTTGGAATGGAGGCACAATCACAATGTAGGCAAAAAGCAATATGTGGAGCAGACCAAGGCAAAAGATTAATCAGCAAGCTTATTCTCCCCCCAGTGCTGCCTGAGGAAAATAAGAAATCTGCCGGGCCCTTTAGCCGCAGGGGCCCCAGCAACCCTGATGAAAAGCTGTGCTACCAGATGCCTGCAGCCAGCTCTCCTGGCGGTAACGACCACTCTCTTTCTCCTTCCTATTGAGGAGCAATGATGCACAACATAAAATACTGGCCTGATTTGTTTTGAGAGTTAAAGTGTAATATATTTTGTCAAATCAAAAGGTAACCAATCAGACGTTTCTGTAAGTTGGGTGAGGGAGGGGGGAAGGACAGCAAGAGAGGGATGGAGAAAAAGATGAAGAAAAAACTATTATAGCAGTCATACAAAGGAAATACAGTGCATATTGATTGGTTGGATCGCACACTTTGCCTCAGCACCTTCTCTCTGATTTGACAGCCTCCATTTTGGATTGTTTTCGCTGAGGCGAGCCAGGTTGGCAGACAGGCACCCGATGGCAGTTGATACGTGCTGCGCCACCCGCCTAGCTAACATTATTTAACAGTATTTATCTCTGTGGAAACCAGGACTGAGTCCCTACTTCCTATATAGTGCACTACTTTTAACCAGAGCCCTATGTGACCTGGTCAAAAGTAGTGCACAATATAGAGAATAGGGTGCCATTTGGGACGTGAACCAGTTATCACTGTAATCAAACCTCTTTAATTAAACCAGAGGCTCAGATAGTCACGTTCAAACTGTTGCTGGGGGAGCAGGGGCTTAATATGTTCCATGTTAGGAAAGACCCAGGGACTGATCCAATCAACTCCCATTATATGAACTCCCATCACCTTTCTGAAGGGTGTAACATTAACCTGGATATCACACCTTTTAAAGGAAGGAGAAGAATGATAGCTAATAGCTAGTGTTAGCCTGAGTCGCACACCTTGTGAAGGCGATCAAGAGAGAATGCTAGCTGGCGTTAGCCTGGATCTCACAGATTTCGAAAGAGAGAAGACAGACGAGAATGATATAGTGTTAGCCTAGCGTTAGCCAGGGATTTCAAACGTCATTAGGACAGCAGATATGGGGTTCGCGCTATACAGGTTCAATACTCACGGTGCACAGGGCCTCAAACTCTTTGTCGGACACCAAGGCGCCATCCAGGCCAAAGAGGAAAATGGAGGAGTAGGACAGCATTCCTCCCAGAATGATGAGGTTGTTCATGTAGGGACTGGACATCTTGATCAGTCTGTAGGGAGAGGAGAGTTACAATAACAGGGACAGGAAGTTCTGAAATTGTGAGAGGAACACAGAGTTCCAAAATTGAACATCTCAGATGTGACATTTTCGACATTGAAACACGTTTTTGTCTTGGTAATCTAAAGTGTGTTTTGTACATAATCAAATCAATAGGTAGTAAAAGTGTGTCTCTAAATGCAAGGAGAGGGGATAGCACAACACACCATCTATGGTCCTGATGCTGCAGAATCAGGTATAGTCGTAATACACAGACTAAGGTGAACAACATGAGTCCCTATACACACCAAATCAATTAATCATATTCCTTTTTTTCCATCTTGTGTTATTCATTGTATCCGCAATAAAGTTGATTAATTATGTTATAGGGGCTACGTCCTGTCTAAAGGCTGTGGCTCTATTGTCCTGTCTATAGGCTGTGGCTCTATTGTCCTGTCTATAGGCTGTGGCTCTATTGTCCTGTCTATAGGATGTGGCTCTATTGTCCTGTCTATAGGCTGTAACTCTATTCTCCTGTCTATAGGATGTGGCTATATTGTCCTGTCTAAAGGCTGTGGCTCTATTGTCCTGTCTATAGGTTGTGGCTCTATTGTCCTGTCTAAAGGCTGTGGCTCTATAGTCCTGTCTTTAGGCTGTGGCTCTATTGTCCTGTCTTTAGGCTGTGGCTCTATTGTCCTGTCTTTAGGCTGTGGCTCTATTGTCCTGTCTAAAGGCTGTGGCTCTATTGTCCTGTCTAAAGGCTGTGGCTCTATTGTCCTGTCTAAAGGCTGTGGCTCTATTGTCCTGTCTAAAGGCTGTGGCTCTATTGTCCTGTCTAAAGGCTGTGGCTCTATTGTCCTGTCTAAAGGCTGTGTCTCTAGGACCATTGACAGAGATTTGCTGTCCTCTCTTCCTGAGGAATGAGTGTAGGGTGGATGCTTCACGTTGGTGGTGGATGAGGTGAGCCTTCCTATTGTATGCTGTTGCTATTACATGTTCATTATCATAGTCATACATTATTTTACATTAACATACAGTTATCTTTACGTTAATGAAATTATCTGAAATTATCTTTCTCAAAATTGTATATTTTCCCATAAAATAATCTGTAATCTGAATATTTTGGTCCATAAAAAAAAGGAAGATTATTATAATTTTTATTTTTTTTATGTGGCGACCCCACTGCAACTCCCCCGCAACCCCTAGGGGTCCTGACCCAGTCTTTGAATATCACTGGTGTAGGGTGAAGTTGACCCTAGATGCCTGTCTTTGGTCAGTTTTGCATTTTCCCCACTAATGATAGGATTGGGGAAAGGGAAGCTGATCCTAGATCTGTACTGAGAAGAAACTCCACCACGGTGCTCTACTAGTCTGGCCAGTATTAGTACACCAAACTGGACAGGCTATTTGATGTTGACGATGCGTCGATATTGAACAACCACTTGCAATACAACTGTTGGATTTTCACATCCAAACAAAGTGAGGTCTCAGACTCTCAACCCCTCAGGAAAGAAAAACATTTGAGAGAACCAATCAAACCTCAGCCCATTTCTGCACTAATACTGCATTTACAACGGAATCCTATCCAGACCAGTGTGTCACAGCTCTCCCTTGCTGTGAGCTTTACCCCCTCCTCCCCCCATTCCCTTCCCTCTTCCACTGACCTGTGGTTGCGGTTCTTGATGTTGAAGAAGAGGAAGGCCCCTGCCATGAGCATGCCCAGAATGGTGATAACAGACAGAATGCTGTAGAGGGGTACGTTGATGTTGCGACGCTGCAGACGCACAAACGTACGGTCCTTAGGAGGCTCCACCCCTGGAATTAAGAGGAGGAAGAAAACAATAAAAAATAACTTCTACAGGGGAAGGATTGACAACCAAAATGAGCCCTCACCAGTAACCTATTTAACATTGAAAAACAATGTTGATTCTACCAGTTTTTGCACAATGGGTCTTCTATGATATCAAACAAAGATATGAATGTCTTCCTGTTTATTCCAGGAGTGGAGCCTCCAAATGAAACTACTTTCCATTTGTGGAGTTGTTTCCACATCATTTCAACAACAAAAATGATATGTGATGACGTTGAATCAATGTGGAAAACTGATTGGATTTGCAAAAAATCATCAACGTAACAGAATTTCTTATTGTTTTCACCCAACCTGATTTCACCTTGAATTCACAAAAGTTGACAACAAATTGTTTTAGCTGAAACTGTCCCAGATTGTGTGTATACGGGACAAAAGGGAGGAAGGAATTGGGGGTCACTGTGGTAATCGGCAGGAATCAAACAAAAGAAAAAGAATGTCAACACAAGCAAACATGGATACATAAAAAGGCTGTGTGTGTGTGTGTGTGTGTGTGTGTGTGAGACGTGTGTAGTGAACACACACACACGGTCTGATCTACCTACCTTGGAACCTCATGGTGTTGTTAATAAGGTCCAGAACATCAGCGATAGCGTTGTACTCTCCGACCTTCACCTCCTGACCCTCTGTTAGGAACACAAACAGAACACATCAGTAAGGACAGCATGGACACCTCAGACAACTTTCTTACTCTGAGTCCACTTCACAGCTCTCGCAGAGCATAACATTGACCCAAAATAATCTTTCAAATAGACAAGATGGCAATACTGCAGTGTGGGGTCTCATTTACACCATGTGTGTTTTAGCTAAGTGTGGAAATCAAGCTAACAGAAAGTACAGGCACTGGGTGAATGTTTTTGATACATATTGGTTACATTGGCTAGCAACAGTACTGTACTGGGATGTATTCATTAGTGCACAACGTAGCAAACCATAGCAAACTGTTTTGCAATTGAAAACGTTTTGCAACGGAAATTAACATTTCTTATTGGACAAGTTCAGGTTAGTCCCTCTCTGTTTCAGCCCATTTGCTTCCGTTTGTTTCCTAGTGAATAAACAAATTACCGGAGAGCTAGGTCTCCAGTGAAGAAGCCAATCGTAAAAATAAAAGCAACAATAAATAAAACCAATTGCACCCTGGAATTTGTAACACAATATCCATTTACATTTTCACAGGTACAGTAAAATGAGTTTCAATTGTGATATATCCCGAGCCATAACACAAACCTCTCTCTCTTGAGTGATATTTAAACCAGCCATTTTCTTTCAAGAGCCGTCTTAAAGACTGATATTGGTCCCACGTGTAATATAGGCTTTCCATTGACCCTGGCACAAACACCAGCTCCATCACTCTCTTTCTCATAAAACATGGGTAAAGTTACACACAACACACTGGGGAGGAGGGAGAGGAGACAATTCTCTCTTTGTCTCTCTCTCTGTTTTCTCTCTCTAAGTAAGCATTTTACTGTAAGGTCTACACCTGTTGTTTTCGGCGCATGTGATAAATATTATTTTATTTTATTAGATTTATTTCAATTAATATGCATAAAAGCGTTGCAATAATGTGACTACTACGGTCCTGAGCTGTTGCTACTATGTTAGGGCAAACCCTTTACCCAACTTCTGAAATGACATTTCAGGCCTGTTTGTTCAATTAACTCCTTCATTACTGTAAATCAGATTCCGATTTATACATCTAGCCTGAAACCTGGATCTGTTTGGCGTGACGACCATAGGAGCTGGCAAGACAGCATAAACAGATCAAGGATCAGTGCATTTCTGTAAATCACAATTATGAACCCAGAGTCTAGTGGTTAGAGTGTTGGACTAGTAACCGGAAGGTTGCAAGATCGAATCCCTAAAGTGACAAGGTAAAAATCTGTCGTTCTGCCCCTGAACAAGGCAGTTAACCCACTGTTCCTAGGCCGTCATTGAAAATAAGAATTTGTTCTTAACGGACTTGCCAAGCTAAATAAAGGTAAAAAAATAAATAAAATGTAAATAAGGTTCTAGACACAGTCTATGGCATCATGGTATAACAGGCTAGTCTCTATGGCATCATGGTATAACAGGCTAGTCTCTATGGGATCATGGTATAACAGGCTAATCTCTATGACATCACGGTATAACAGGCTAATCTCTATGACATCATGGTATAACAGGCTAGTCTCTATGACATCTTAGTATAACAGGCTAGTCTCTATGACATCATGGTATAACAGGCTAGTCTCTATGACATCATGGTATAACAGGCTAGTCTCTATGGCATCATGGTATAACAGGCTAGTCTCTATGGCATCATGGTATAACAGGCTAGTTTCTATGGCATCATGGTATAACAGGCTAGTCTCTATGACATC
>QNTS01004375.1:35198-47450 GCA_003317085.1 Hucho hucho
TAGAGAGAGAGAGAGAGAGAGAGAGAGAGAGAGAGAGAGAGAGAGAGAGAGAGAGAGAGAGAGATAACATGGAGCTGATTAAAGCAGCACTGGCAGAGAGATGGGAAGGGAGGAAGGCGACAGACTGAAGGAGAGGCTTTGAAGTCAGTCGCTGGGCGGGTTTCCACCCTTCCCTGTCTTTGTACGGCATATGTGCCGTACATAATCTACATAGGACCTTATGAAAACATAATCTACATAGGACCTTCTAATCAGCAGGTTTGCATGGGGGGGAGTTTCGGCTTTCCATGGTGACATCATGTGGTAAATTGGTTATTAGACCAATAAGTAAAAAAGAGTTCCAAACCTCTTTGCCAATAACAGCTAGTCTTACTCAGAACACTCTCAGACAGTCCTAGTAAAATTCTTGCTTGAGAAATAGTGTTTTTGCTAAAAAAAATCAGATTTTACTGGAAATCTGTTACAGTAAGGTATTTAATTATTACCTAGAAATGATTTGATATTAATATAAAAAATGGCTGCATTGGACCTTTAAGATGTGACTGAAAGTGTAATCTCAGAGAGAGCGCTACCTACATGTAACTGCCAAAATAAAGGAAACACGTCACTAAATGAGGGATACACAGTATATTGAAAGCAGGTGCTTCCTGAGTTTATTAAGCAATAAACATCTCATCATGCTTAGGGTAATGTATAAATATGCCCTGGTTAAGTAAGTGTGTGTGTGGGAGTGTAGTGCACTTGAAAGTAGTGTTTACTATAGAAATATGAGTAAACTATGTGCAAAGCCTGTGGTCAGCCGTAATGCACCCAACTCCTCCGGAGACCGGGGTTCAAAAAAATATCCACAAAAACATATAGAAAACAAATATACGTCAGTATGCACAATCAATACTGGATGTTGTATTTATAATCTGGAGGGTCTTGATATTCATATTTCACTAATTGCAGATAAATAAAAGAATATTAATAATTATAATTATTTATGTTCAAATGTCCCTCCCACATTCTCCTGGAGCTCTGTTGAGCTCGAGGAGGGAGGGAGTTGACCCAGACTAACGGCTCTCTCTGGGACTCAGACACCCAGCCTGTCCTTGTTGATGAGGGTGGTATCACTGTGTTTGTGGATGTGAGATGGCGGTATCACTTTGATACTTTGTTTCTGGAGGTGAGGAAATGTAGGAACTGAAGGGAAATATTTTCCCAGACAGAGGTCCTGGTTGTGGGCTGCAGGTGTGAAAGGAGGGGGTTCCCAGGAGGTCTGGTGGGGGACCACAGCAGCCAGAGGGGATGAAATTTGGTCGCATACACACACCTCTCTGTGTCCGCCTGTCAGGACTCACTGCCCTCAGGCTGTGACACCAGCCGTTAGGCAGGAGACACTGAGACCAATACACTGGTACAGTAGGGGCAGAACAGGCCACTGGAGTCTCAATCCCTCTAGATTTATTTGCTAAAGGTATAGCTCTTCATCGCATAATCATAGCATATTGTACTGAGAACTGTACGTGTAACACTTCTTATGCTACTGATTAGACCTGTACACACACTGATCTGGCCATGCCTATCTAGTATCACTGGGTGCGTGCAAATGGCACCCTATTCCCTATATAGTGAACTACTTTTGACCAGGGCCCCTATGGTCCCTATCCTATAGGACCTTTCTTCTGGAAACAAAGCTTGTATTATAAGGAGGATGGGATCCACCCAAATCATTTGGGTTCCTGGATCCTTTCACAGCATTATAAGGCTGTGTTGAGACAATGACTTATCAATGACTCAAGCCCAGCTCATTTAATCCCTACCATTGTGTCTCTGAGTTGTCATAATGCTTCAGCAAATGTACATTATCCCAGGGGCGTTGGAAGACACAATGTAAGTAACCTAATGTATGTCCCTCTTACTGCCCTGAATTCCTCTGCTGATCCTACAGCTATTGTATGCAGTAATCATATGCATATGAACCAGTGTAACAGTGTTAGCACTGAGGTGGTGTGCCCTAGTAGGAAGTCCACTGTGTACAACTCACCCTGCACTAATAAAAAAGCATGTCTACCTCTGCTAACCTTCCCAGTAAAGCAAGAAATACAATCAAGCATACCACATTAACATATGTAGCTTAAGAAACGAGGTTCATCAAATCATAAATTGGCTAGTAACAGGTGACACTCTGTATTCTGACAATCTCTGAAACTCACTTAGATAATACCTTTGATGATACAGCGGTAGCAATACACGGTTATAAGATTTATAGAAAAATCTGAAATGCCAAAGGTGGAGGTTTGGCTCAGAACAGGGCAGCACAGCTGGCCCTTGGATGTACACAGAGAGCTAACATTAATAATATGCATGTCAATCTCTCCTGGCTCAAAGTGAAGGAGAGGTTGAGCTCATCACTACTTGTATTTGTGAGAGTTATTGGCATGTTGAATGCACCGAGCTGTCTGTTTGAACTACTGGCACACAGCTCAGACACCCATGCATATCCCACATGACATGCTACCAGAGGTCTCTTCACAGCCCCCAAGTCCAGAACACACTATGGGAGGCGCACAGTACTACATTGAGCCATGACTACATGGAACTTTATTCAACACTTCAAGTAACTCAACTTGATTTAAAAAACAGATCCAAATACACCTTATGGAACACATGCATACAGACACACAATGACATATGCACTATACACACACGTACACATGGATTTTGTGTTATAGCTATGGGGTAGTAGAGTAGAGGCCTAAGGGCACAAACTTAATGTTGTGTGATCTGATATGAATGTACTGGAATGTTTTTAAAATGACCCCCTAGTGGGGATCCATAATAAATACAAATAGAACAAGTAATGCACTACACAGGCCAAAGGGTACTACTTGAGATCTGTCAGACAAGAACCCCCATCTCCTCGGTTTCCTCTTCCCTCCAGGCAATAGATGAAGAGGAGGAATTCCACTGTACATGTTCATCTGTGCTGCTAACAGCCCCGGCCAAGCCCTGGAGGCTTCTCTGAGCTAATGTTTGACTTCCTCTATTGCTCTGCCACTAGACTAGATCAATAGCAGGCGGCGCCCAGAGAGCACATCAGACTGCCATGTGGATGGCCGTGTTCTAACTTGACACACACACACACAATCAGTGTTTACACACATACACACACACACACACGCACGAAACACATACATTCACACACACACACACAAAATCAGTGTGCACGCACAGGCATACACGCATGCGCACACACACACAGACACAAAAACACACACACACAAGCCCCACTATGTTCACAATGTAGGGGTTAGAAGGGAGGGGAGAGGGTGGAAGTACAGAAAAGAATGAAGGCTTTGGTTTCAGTGGTGAAACTGACTGGCCAAACTAGTACCACTTGTTGTGGTTCACGCTGGGGAAGTTATGGCAGTGAGACGGTGGCTCTCCATGTGGGTGTAGCACATGGGTGATTTGTGTATGGGGGGAAACGCAGAGCCACAATGGGGTATTGGCTATAGTGTGTGTGTGTTCATCATGATTCCCTGTAATAGAAATACACACCTATATGCTGACGCTTCATAAAGGCACATTAACAAACCAATGGTATTTTCTGATCTGATATGGCACTTAAATACACACAAATAACAAGCTTTTTTATAACCTCGTTCCATGTACAGTAATCCCTGTACAGTTATCAGAAGGACCAACAATCATAGTGGTGGGAAAATAAGTAATACATTACTCCAGAGTATTAGCCTCTTATAGACCTGGAGCAAATGTGGTCAACTATTTTTAAAATACCACTCCAGGTATTTTTGTGATACCTTGTTAAATAAAATAAAAAAGTAAGTTGAATGAGACCACATTCTCATTTACAGCAACAACCTGGGGAATAGTTACAGGGGGATGACTGAGCCAATTGGAAGCTAGGGATGATTAGGTGGCCATGATGGTATGAGGGCCAGATTGGGAATTTAGCCAAGACACCGGAGTTAAAATCCCTACTCTTACAGTAAGTGCTATGGGCTCTTTTGTAACCACAGAGAGTCAGGACACCCGCTTAAGGTCCCATCTGAAAGACGGCACCCTACACAGGGCAATGTCCCAAATCACTGCCCTGGGGTATTGGGATATTTCTTTAGACCAGAGGAAAGAGTGCCTCCTACTGGCCCTTCAACACCACTTCCAACATCATCTGGTCTCACATCCAGGGACCAACAAGGACCAACCCTGCTTAGCTTCTGAGGAAAGCCAGCAGTGGGATGCAGAGTGGTATGTGGCTGACATCACATTATGTAATACAGTGAATATACAATGCAGCAAATAAGTGTGCCTTCTGTGCTGCTTTCTGAATAGATGGTAATAGTGGTGCTGTATGTTATCCCCCTGGAGACAAGCACCCACACAAACAGAGACACGCAGCTCAGACAGCCACCCTGGCAGAAGGACCCCCAGGGAGATGAGGCTATCTGGGCTATCCATGTCTTCCTCCCTGCCTCTGTTCTCCAGCAGCCTCCAGGGACTGGCCCACTGGCAGCCCACTTTACCCCAGAGAGGCAGAGGGAACTGGGGGAGAGAGAGGTCACAGTTGGGTGGGGGTTACAGAGAGGCTTAGGAGGACTATGGTGTACTGTAATGCCCCAAGGGAGGTCAACCTTTTCTCCGCTCTCAATACTGGTTATGACACAATCTCTCTCTCTTTTCTGCTCTACCTCTTCACCCAGCTCTCCTTCCCTATTCCTCTTTCTCCCTCTATTTCTCCTTCACTATTCCTTGTTCTCCCTCTGTTTCTCCTTCGCTTTCCTCCTCTTGCTCTCTCTTTATTTTTTCCTCTCCGTTTTTTCCTTTTTCTATTCCTCTGTCTGCCCATCCCTCTCAGCCAGTGGCCGTATCCTACACACACACACACACACACACACACACACACACACACACACACACACACACACACACACTGCTCTCTCTAACTGTCTTTGTGAAGTACTTGACAGCCAGACTGATCTGTGATCTGTTGGAGCCCTCATTTCCTCATAATGTTATTGGCTTAGAGTCACTAATCATGATGAAATAGTCTTTACTGTGGTGTGGGCTCCATGCTAATTGACACACTTACAGTAGAGCTTGGTTGCATGTTGCAAAAAGTGAGCATAGCCAATAAAAACACTGGGATTGACAGTGACAGTCCCAACCATCAATAGTCACATCCCAACCACTATTATTCTACATTAGGTCTTCTACGGAATTAAGGTTGGTAACCGTCTCTAAAATTAGCTTTCAGTCTTAGAGAGAGCTATAATTAAAGAGTCATACTTTGACATTTCTGAACTGTATTCATGCACATTAATATGACTGGTGCCAGGCCTTGTAGTTCTCTAGAGTTTAATAAGAATGTAGACATTATTCTAGACCTGTTCAGCATAGGTGGCTGTAGACTTTTTTATGTTTATATGACAACACATAGGTGGTCCTGACACTCAGTTACATTGCGGTGTGTGTGTGTGTATCTCTGTGTGTCTCTGTGTGCACATGCGCGTGTGTGTACATCACTCTGTGTGTGTTTGAGAGCATGACTGTGTGTGTGTACACGCATGTGTTTATGAGAGTATCATTGAATCAGGATGGGACATATTGAGAGTGGGGAGGGCCCAGCTGTTGCTTAAAGGTCAGGTTCGAGGTCAGAGTCCTAGGTAGAGAGAGTATCACGCTGGGTCCACTACAACACGGCTGACCTCAATAATGAAGGCTTCATACCACTGACCTGCTGGGAGAAACACAATTTGGTACCTGAATCGTACCTGTTTTAATGTAGAAAAAAGTGTGTATTAAATATTTAGAGGGGGTTGTTATAGTAGTGGTGGATTGTGCTACTAGCTCTCACTGTCTCATGTCAGAATTAGACGTGTTTCTCAAACATCAAAATTCTAATTTGTTCCAAAATTTAAATTTAGAAAGGTTTAAGGTTAAGTTCAAGTATTAACTCCAAATTCGTAACGTTAGGCATTCAATCTGAATGGTTAAGATAAGGGTTAAGGTTTGGGATTGGCTTAAAACAAAAATATCAAAAAACAACTTTCTATCGCTGGATTTAAACTTGCAACCTTTAGAATCAGAGGCAGATTCTTATGCCCATCTACCATCCCAGCCCACAACACCAGACCTACTTGAAGGTAACAGCGCTCACTGTTGCCCCTAGTGGCCGGTTTCCACGTCATCTTTTTTAATTTTTTTATTTAACCAGGCAGGCCAGTTGAGAACAATTTATCATTTACAACTGCGACCTGGTCAGGATAAAGCAAAGCAGTGCGACACAAACAACACAGAGTTACACATGGAATAAACAAATGTACAGTCAATAACACAATAGGAAATAAGTCTATATACAGTGTGAGCAAATGGCGTAAGGAGGTAAGGCAATAAATAGGCCATAGTAGCGAAGTAATTACAACTTAGCAAATTAACACTGGCGTGATAGATGTGCAGATGATGATGTGCAAGTAGAAATACTAGTGTGCAAAAAAAAAAGTAAATAAGAACAATATCGGGATGAGGTAGGTAGTTGAATGGGCTATTTACAGATGGGCTGTGCACAGCTGCAGCGATCGGTAAGCTGCCCAGATATCTGATGCTTAAAGTTAGTGAGGGAGATATAAGTCTCCAACTTCAGTGATTTTTTCAATTCATTCCAGTCATTGGCAGCAGAGAACTGGAAGGAAAGGCGGCCAAAGGAGGTGTTGGCTTTGGGGATGACCCGTGAGATATACATGCTGGAGCTGGTGCTACGGGTGGGTGTTGTTATGGTGACCAGTGAGCTGAGATAAGGCGGAGCTTTACCTAGCAAAGACTTACAGATGACCTGGAGCCAGTGGGTCTGGCGACGGATATGTAGCGAGGGCCAGCCGACGAGAGCATACAGGTTTCAGAGGTGGGTGGTATATGGGGCTTTGGTGACAAAACGGATGGCACTGTGATAGACTGCATCCAGTTTGCTGAGTAGTGTTGGAGGCTATTTTGTAAATGACATCGCCGAAGTCGAGGATCAGTGGGATAGTCAGTTTTACGAGGGTATGTTTGGCAGCGTGAGTGAAGGAGGCTTTGTTGCCAAATTGGAAGCCGATTCTGGATTTAATTTTGGATTGGAGATATTTAATATGAGTCTGGAAGGAGAGTTTACAGTCTAGCCAGACACCTAGGTATTTGTAGTTGTCCACATATTCTAAGTCAGAACAGTCCAGAGTAGTGATGCTAGACGGGCGGGCGGGTGAGGGCAGCGATCGGTTGAAGAGCATGCATTTAGTTTTATTAGCGTTTAAGAGCAGTTGGAAGCCACGGAAGGAGTGTTGTATGGCATTGAAGCTCGTTTGGGTGGTTTATTAACACAGTGTCCAAAGAAAGGCCAGATGTATACAGAATGGTGTTGTCTGCATAGAGGTGGATCAAGGAATCACCCGCAGCAAGAGCGACATCATTGATATATACAGAGAAAAGGGTCGGCCCAAGAATTGAACCCTGTGGCACCCCCATATAGACTGCCAGAGGTCCGGACAACAGGCCCTCCGATTTGACACACTGAACTCTATCTGAAAAGTAGTTGGCGAGGCAGTCATTTGAGAAACCAAGGCTGTTGAGTCTGCCGATAAGAATACAGTGATTGACAGAGTCGAAAGCCTTGGCCAGGTCGATGAAGACGGCTGCACAGTACTGTCTTTTATCGATGGCGGTTATGATATCGTTTAGTACCTTGAGCGTGGCTGAGGAGCACCCATGACCAGCTCGGGAAAACAGATTTCACAGCGGAGAAGGTACGGTGTGATTCGAAATGGTCAGTGATCTGTTTGTTAACTTGGCTTTCGAAGACTTTAAAAAGGCAGGGCAGGATTGATATAGGTCTGTAACAGTTTGGGTCTAGAGTGTCGCCCCCTTTGAAGGGGGCGACCCCTCTACTGACGGGATGAGATCAATATCCTTCCAGGATACCCGTGCCAGGTCAAATAGAAAGGCCTGCTCGCAGAAGTGTTTTAGGGAGCGTTTGACAGTGATGAGGGGTGGTCGTTTGACTGCCGACCCATAGCGGATGCAGGCAATGAGGCAGTGATCGCTGAGATCCTGATTGAAAACAGCAGAGGTGTATTTGGAGGGCAAGTTGGTCAGGATAATATCTATGAGGGTGCCCAAGTTTACGGATTTAGGGTTGTACCTGGTGGGTTCCTTGATAATTTGTGTGAGATTGAGGGCATCTAGCTTAGATTGTACATCTGCCGGGTGTTAAGAATGTCCCAGTTTAGGTCACCTAACAGAACGAACTCTGAAGATAGACGGGGGGCAATCAATTCACATATGGTGTCCAGGGCACAGCTGGGAGCTGAGGGGGGTCTGTAACGGGCGGCAACAGTGAGATACTTATTTCTGGAGAGATTTCTTTAATTAGAAGCTCAAACTGTTTGGGCATAGACCTGGAAAGTATGACAGAACTTTGCAGGTTATCTCTGCAGTAGATTGCAACTCCTCCCCCTTTGGCGGTTCTATCTTCACGGAAAATGTTGTAGTTGGGGATGGAAATTTCAGAATTTTTGGTGGCCTTCCTATCAAAACTGGTCGGCTAGTGCATTGGGGACAGAGAATAAAAGGAGCAGATTTCTGGCCGTGGAAGGATAGATTTAGGGCATAATGTACAGACAGGGGTATTGTAGGGTGCGGGTACAGTGGAGATAAACCCAGGCATTGAGTGACGATAAGAGAGATTGCATCTCTGGATGCACAAATTATGCTGGGTGAGGTCACCGCATGTGTGGGAGGTGGGACAAAAGAGTTATCTGAGGCATGTTGAGTGGGACTAGGGGCACCACAGGAAACTAAAACAATGATAGCTATCCTAAACAACAGTATACATGGCATATTGATATTAGAGAGAGACATAAATCGAGGCATAAAGCAATCACAGGTGTTGATTGGAAGAGCTAGCTAACACAACAACAGTTAATCAGCTAAGACAACAACAACAGGTAAAATGGTGATGAATGGGCAGAGAGGGTCAGTTAACTTCACACAGGGCCTGAGTTCGAGGCTGGGGCCGACAGATAAACAAAATACGCAAAATGGAATACTGTGATTAATTTACAGTCCAGCAGGCATCAGCTATGTAGCCAAGTGATCATAGGGTCTAGTGAACAGCAATAGATGAAAAGGTAGCAGCTAGGTAGTCGTTACTACGCTGGCAAGCGGGAGACACGGCGTTAAAAAAAGTTAGCAGGCCGGGGGTAGTAGAAGCGTCTTCACCGAGGTCCGGTAAAGGCCAGTTGAGGGCACAACGGATGAAGTTACGTCGGCAGACCAGTCGTGAAGGAATCGGCGGGGCTCCGTGTCGACAAAGGGACCAGGCCAGTTGGCAAAAGAGGTATTGTAGCTGGAGTAATTTTGTTTGCTAGCCGGGAGATGCGCCTTGCTCGAGGCAACTGGTGCTTGCTTCGGGACAAGGGCGTTAGCCACTATAGCCACTTAGTAGTGATGATCCGATGCAAAGGTCCAGAGCTTACGGCAAGAATCCGGTTCTGTAGTGGATTCTAGCCATGTTAGTGAAGAGTCCGGAAGGCATCAGCTGTGTAGCCGAGCGATCATTGTTTCCACTGAGCAGGCCGGGAGATGGGCCTGGCTCAAGGCTAGCTTCGGGGCTGGGCCACTCGGTAGCAGCCAGCTAGCTGCGATGATCCGGAGTAATGGTCCAGGGCTTTGGGCAGGAATCCGGAGTTGTAGTGGAGAAAAACCAGGCTAAAAGCGGCTGGTGTCTGTGCTAAAGGTAAAGGCCGCTAGCAGTGCCTAACAATGACTAAATAGCTGGTAGCTAGTTAGCTTCTGATGGAGGTTCTGGCTATAAGGTCTAAAAATAGCAGATCCGTATCACGTTGGGTGAGGCGGGTTGCGGAAGGTATATTTCATTTAAAAATGGAAAAAGAGATTGAAATATTTTGAAATATACACAAAGAAAGACGAAAAAAAAATCTACATGGGAGAACGACAAACAAACGTCTGCACTGCTACGCCATCTTGGAAGATTCAGATCTCCCGACGTCCTCAGACATGGATGGATGTTTTTCACGCTCAACATTTTCCCGTGTGTATAAAGAATGGTCCACCCCCCAAAGGACATCCAGCCAACTTGACAGAACTGTGAGAAGCATTAGAGTCAACATGTGCCAGCATCCCTGTGGAACGCTTTCGACACCTTGTAGAGTCCATGCCCTGACGAATTGAGGCTGTTCTGAGGGCAAAGGGCGGGTGCAACTCAATATTAGGGAGGTTTTCCTAATGTTTGGTATACTCACTGTATATATTGTTGTTATTCATTATAATATTAATAACAAATGTTCTGTAATAAATCACCATTACCCTTCCTTATGTCAAAGCAAGCCATGTCCCAGGCAGAATGGCCCATACAGACCAGGAGTCTATCTTCTGTTTCTGTAATTTGAGGCAGATTAATGATCATGTACACCCTCTGGCCAGGACACTAGTCCATCTCCTGTTTCTGTAACGTGAGACAGATTAATCATTAAGTACACCCTCTGGACAGGACACTAGTCTATCTCCTGTTTTTGTACTGTGAGGCAGATTAATGATCAAGTACACCCTCTGGACAGGACACTAGTCTATCTCCTGTTTCTGTAATGTGAGGCAGATTAATGATTAAGTACACCCTCTGGACAGGACACTAGTCGATCTCCTGTTTCTGTAACGTGAGGCAGATTAATGTTCAAGTACACTCTTATATCAGGAAAAGCCCATTGACTCACCGTGACGCCATAGAAGTTGGTTTCGTTCATGACGTCCAGCACCAGCTTGCCCACCTCCCGGTCGTCCACGGTGAAGTTGTGGTACATGTCCTGCCTCTCCTTGTGCTGCAGTAAATCCATGACGCGAGTCAGGGTCTTGGCTATTACCCAGATCCCGTCGTAGGCGAATCCGTGGTACTTTGAGGGCTCCACTCCCTTCTGCTGCAGCTCTTTACTGTACTCCCTCTCATACTCCTTAGGTGTCTGGATGTAGAGATAGAGAAGATAGAAGTAGGATATTGATTAAATGACTAAGGTATCAATGTAGGGAGAGAGGATCATCAATTAATCAACATCCTACTAAGGTGTCAATCTAGGGGGAGAGATGGGATAATCAATTCATCAATATCCTACTTCTTAGTTGTCTGAATGTAGGGAGAGAGTTTAGATAGGTATGTGTCCCTAATGGCACCCTATTCCCTACATAGTGCCCTACTTTTGACCACTATAGGGACCTGATCAAAAAAAGTGCACTATGAAAGGATGCAGAGGTAGGATAAAAAGCATGTTCAATGGAACTCTCACCCTTCCAGAGATGCCCTTGACCTGTTTGGCACTGAGCGGTTCAAAGTCCACAGCGATGTATCCCTCCATAGCGGTCAGCAGCTTCCTGGTGGTGCAGTTGGTGGAGTTGGCCTGCTCCCACCAGTTCCCCTGGTACCAGCCTGGTATGATCCACTGGTACTTACTACCATACATGTTCAGGTTGTACGCCTGGGGAAGGGATGTTCGGTTAGTACACACACAGGCATATCGATGTAAACACACACCACACATACACACACAAGAACACACCATAAATACATTACCAGTCAATACATTACCAATCAATAATGTCAATATAAATAGGCTTTCAGCTTTTACTGAAGTTCATTATGGATATAATACCATACATCGGCAGCCCCATGACGACTTGATATATATGTGTGTGTGTGTGTGTGTGTGTGTGTGTGTGTGTGTGTGTGTGTGTGTGTGTGTGTGTAGAAACAATACTCACACAGCAGAATACTTTGGAGGCCAGATTCTCATCAAACTGTCCGATAATGATCCTCACATCATTATCCTATAGAGATGACATAACAAGCAGGAGATGTGTCAGTCTTCCACTACAAGCAGCTACAGATATGTCAGTCTTCCACTACAAGCAGCAAAAGAGATGTGTCAGTCTTCCACTACAAGCAGCTAAAGACATGTGTCAGTCTTCCACTACAAGCAGCTAAAGACATGTGTCAGTCTTCCACTACAAGCAGCTAAATACATGTGTCTGTCTTCCACTACAAGCAGCTAAAGACATGTGTCAGTCTTGCACTAAAACGAGCTAAAGAGATGTGTCAGTCTTCCACTACAAGCAGGTAAAGACATGTCAGTCTTCCACTACAAGCAGCTAAAGACATGTCAGTCTTCCACTACAAGCAGCTAAAGTGGTGTCAGTCTTCCACTACAA
>QNTS01004375.1:54968-69066 GCA_003317085.1 Hucho hucho
GTGTCAGTCTTCCACTACAAGCAGCTAAAGACATGTGTCAGTCTTCCACTACAAGCAGCTAAATTGGTGTTTCAGTCTTCCACTACAAGAGAAAGATAAATGATTAGCTACAAGAGAAGCTAATCATTAGCAGCAGTTACATCACATTACTGCATGTTGCATAGTATACATATTCTATGCAAATATCACCACATTAAGTATTCCTAAACACAAGTAATAGCTGTTGTAGCGTGAGTATTTGATTGTTTATTGAAATTAAACGTGTGATTTAGGCACTTTAAAGATGTACAATCTTAATTTGACCAGTTTCTCACAACGGGAAAATAATCCTGCAGCAACAGGAAATGTGAATAATTATGTAGATTATAATTAATGAACATTTGTGTAGGTTTTGATGCATTTTGAGTTTGGATGAATCAATTCTGACATTTTAAAGTGGAATTTACAAACTTACAAACCATTAAATTACTTATTTTTATTCAATTCCAACCAGTCATTTGAAGATTATCACATCAGTGTGATTTTCATCTCATCAGTGAAGTGTAAGGACTACAGGGAACTGGCCTGCTGATGTGGGTGGAGTGCTTTGTCCCAAATGGCACCCTATTCCCTTAATAGTGCACTACTTTCAACCAGGGACCATAGGGCTCTGATCAAAAGTAGTGCACTATAAAGGGAATAGGGTGCCATTTGGGATGCACATGTGGTGTTAGCTGGCTATACGGCAGAGGTCAGGCAAACAGGCAGCAATATCACAGGCAGCAACTGTCCATCCATAACAACTCAGCCATTACTGTCAACAGTAAGAACTGTTTCCTATCCACTGGGCCAGAAAGGAGAGATCATTGAATTGAGAGCACATGCTAGATGATTAGGTTAGTAAATTATTTACCAGCTCTTCTTTCGGAGCATTGGAGTTTCCCGGGTCTACATCCGAGAAGAGAAATCTATCTGTCACTACCCTGTGTTGGTGGTGCACTGCATAGACTGCCCCAACCCATACAATCACACACAAACCTTTCGATTCATCTTGAAACAGGAAGGCCGTGACTCAAAGTGAAGCTTGACTCAGGTGCGGGACTCTACAAGTCTATCAAAACACTCTGCTCAGAGCAAGACTCAAGCTCCATCTCAAATTCCCCCAATTCCCTATGGGCCCTGGTCAAAAGTATTGCACTATGTACAGAAGGGAATAGGGTGCCATTTAGGATGCAACTTAAGCCAGTGGCACAGGCATCAAGTCTAGAAAAGGTCCGTTTTGACTGAGGAAGGATTTATTTCTAGCTTGAACCATAGCAACGGTGAATGTTCTTCGCCATTGCCAACAATACATCTCCCCTTACACCGTTAATTTAGACAAAAAGCATAGATGGTCTAGTGACCATGGTCAATATCTGTCAAGTAACGCAATAAACAATCATAGACTTTCTCTGAAATATAGAACGTTGATATATCATCGATATGCCCGCTATCATTGTGACATGCTATGGGTGTTTTATAACCTTTCTATACATCTCGTT
Source organism: Hucho hucho (assembly GCA_003317085.1). Taxonomy (NCBI): domain Eukaryota; kingdom Metazoa; phylum Chordata; class Actinopteri; order Salmoniformes; family Salmonidae; genus Hucho; species Hucho hucho. The sequence continues at coordinate 56,489 of QNTS01004375.1, forward strand.
GCTATACAGGCCAAAGCCTTTCCGATGTTGCTCGCTATGCATTTTCCAGTGGTTGACTGAAATGTAGGTAAAGGGTGGCTACTAGGGTGCATCAAAAAACACAATTCTTGAATTTGTTCCAATATATGTAGAAACAACACATGCAAAATGTTTTTCCAGTACATGATGATTTAGGGGTGCCACCGCACATCTGTTTTTGTTGGATAAAGTGGTTAACAGTGCTCAATGGTCGCCATGGAGATCTGAGGTAAACAATACTACAGCTCAAGAAAACTGAGGTGATCTTTCTGTTTGAGGTGATCTTTCTGTGTTGGGTATGTATTATTACATATTACTATCATATCTGTAGTTGTGTCTTTGTATACTTATTTATCATAAGTCATTTAAGTCATATTTATAGGTATTTGGTGCTCATTACATCTAGCTAACATTAGCTAGCAACAGTTTGCTAACCACAGTTAGCTATCTATGTTAGCTAAGCTATTAAGCTTAATATCAACAGTATTCTAGAGTGGACAATGTCATATTCAGAGTATAGATGTCTCATGTTTATTGAGAGTAGCATTGTAGTTACAGTAGATTAACATTTTAAGTATATTTGTATATTTGCAAGCACAGCTAGCTACTCTGGTAGTGATGTAACGGTAAGTTATGATGAAGTTAGACAGCTAAAATTTGAGGCTTATGCAAGAATGGTTTATCATAATTGAGTGATATTAAGTATGGTAAGATATGATTTTAAACACTATCCTTGAGCTTGTATCCTTTTCATTCTCAGGCACTGCACAACACAACCCACCCCAGGATCCAGCTCTCCTAAGATGCTGCCCTCACCAACTGGTCCCTGCCAGACTAGCAGTCGCAGCCTGGTCTTTGGTCTGGGCCCCAGCATCACCAGTGAGGATGGCATCATCACCGGGGCCAAACTGCCAACTGGTCGTCAGATCTTACGCTGCATGCTTGCCAAGAAACCTGGTGCAAATGGAGCATTGTCGCAGTTCGAGGCAGCCAAGGTTGTCTTGAAGCAGGTGCGGCCATTTTACAAGAAAGCCAACATCCCAATGGTGAGCGACAAGCGTGCGTGCCACAAGATGGTAGACTTAGTCAATGCTAACAACAAGCTGCGGAAAATCTCCCAGGCCATGCGCTCCAGTGAGACTACAGCGAAACATTTGGAGAAAATGGAGTGCAGACTTGATGCCACATTTCCGCTGTGGCCTCCAAATGTTGAAAAGCTGATTGATAACCCAGAAGACCTAGCTTTCTTGGCCAGCATGAAGACTGACAGAGTGGCCACATTTGGTGTATTGGACAAAAAGCTGCACCTCAAGGTGAAGCGGCGAGAGGAGCGTCAAGCTGCCGCAGCAGCCAGACAGTCCCGCTGTGAAAAGGAGCTGGAGGAGGTGACGGCAATGTCCAGCTTGGAGTCGGAGAGTGATGAGGAGTCAGAGGAGGATACTAACACAGTCTATCCACCATCTGAGGGCGTACCATCCCACAAGCATAAGAAGACTGGAACAAACGTCTTCATTCCACATGACATCCTTAGCCGACCAAGTGTCGTGTCACTGGCTACAAGGTTGAAGATGTCACCAATGCAACAGGCTGCCTTCACTCGTGGCCTTGTTGCAGAGTCAGGTGGTGAATGTACACATCTCTCTGCATCTTACGCAACAGCTGACCGAGCAAGACGCCAAGTGCTGGAGACAATCAGTGAGGAACAGCACAAGCAGTGGACACCACCTCCATTGTGCACCCTACACTGGGACAGCAAGTTAACACCGATGCTCAGCAATGTGCGCCAGTTGGAGGAGCGTCTGACAGTGGTGGTTGGAGATGCAGAGCGGCTGAAACTGCTTGGTGTCCCGGCGTATAAGAAGCAGACCAATGAGGCATGTGGAGTGATCATTGCCCGGTTGACATGCAAGTTGCTGCAGGACTGGTGCTGCGCTGACCAGGTTGTCAACATGGCATTTGACACCACTGTGTCAAACACCGGCCATCTCACAGCAGCCTGCATTGCCATACAGCTCTCACTGGGCCGACCACTGCTTTGGTCTGGGTGCCGGCACCACATTGGTGAGNGCATCAGCGATCAAGGCGCTGGAGAGGCATCGCTGGTACCTGACAGGTGAGATGCTACCCCTGGCTCTCTTCAGCAGCAAGGTGCCCAATGATGACAAGCGTGCACTTGCCAGAGCGATCTTGGAGCACAAGCCCGCTGATCTCCCCATGCACATCCCTGAGCAGCGCTTTGGCACTGGCTTTGGCAAGCCAAAGTTCCCCACCCTCTTGCCAACCACCAGCTTGGCTGACCTCGCCAATAAGGATTGCTGGTTTGGGATGCACCAGCTGCACATTGATCCAGAATTTATGTCTCTCGATGTGAAGGAATGGGCGACCAATGCTGCGTTAAAAAAAAGTGAGGTCAATGTACGTGCAATGAACGTGGTCAATGACTGTGCCGAGCGTGGCGTCAAGCTCACATTCGACTTCGTCGCAGTGGCAAGGAAGGAGCAGCACCTGCAGAATGTGCTGCAGGCAGTTGAACCTGACCGCAACCAACAGCCAAACCTTCGCCGCTGCAAACGCAAGCTAATCCCTGAATAGGACGGTTACTCTTGGGTGGCAGGTGGGGAGACATATCTGGGGGGAGACGCACTGGCTAGGTTCAGAGTTCAGGTTCAATTTCCTCTCTCTTTCTCCCTGGTGATGTTGCTCAGTGGAGCAGACTCTGGCACAGACTGAGCAATTAAGTTTGAAGTTTAGTTAGTGTCAGCTCTTACCATTAGGCCCTGTTAGTTGCCAGTGAGTTAGAAGAAGAAGAAGAAGTTAGCCACTAGAGAGGGTTTGTTCTTTTAAGTGTGTCAGTATCGCCCCTTGTGTTTAACAATAAGGTCAATTAAACTTTATATGTGTGTCCGACATCCATCACTGCTGCACAAAATTCAGGGTAAGGCCACGTGAACATGTCCCATTGACCTCTATTCATTTTGTCTATAGGACAAATTAATGGAGAATCTTGAAAGTTGAATTCTGAGAAATGCCCAAGTTGGGGAAACAGACAACTTTTACTTTGATAACCCTATAGAACATGTTACTGTATAAAAGTTAACTGTACTCAACATTTCCAGGTCAACCTTATGGCAATTAGACAAAAAATTTCACATTTTTTGAAATTACGCCAAAGTTCATGTGTTAGGTGGCACCCCTAAATCTCAATGGAATTCCTCAAAACTTTGCAAAAGTCATTTTTATGTTAATTTGAACAAAATGCAATGCCAGCCAAATTGATATTTTGAAATTAAAATTTCCCATTCAAATTTGATGCACCCTAGTGGCTACTATATGGGACATAAATTAATTTGGTCAAAAACCTTTTATTTCCCTTTGCGCCATAATTACATTATCTTAATTGCTGTGACAAAAACAATTTATACATTTCTTCCTCAACATGAATGGTTTTGTCATCAGTGAAATGACTTAACTTCAACTGTAAACGTCCATAAGTTTCTGTGAAATAAAACAACAGAAAATGTCACTCAGTCAGAGTTTCTAAACCATACTGTACTGTCTTGAGTCAGTCATGTGCCTGGTCTAAATAACTCAACTGGCTAGGTTGCCTGTCTGTTGAGAGGTGCGGGCTGTATGTTGATCCTGCTTCTCTGATTGGATAGAGTGAAGCTGTATTTCTCCATCCACTCACTTCATAATATCACCCGATCACTCTTCCTCATATGTTTTTTGTCTGATCATTTAGATTGCTGCTGCCACCTACTATGATTAATCACACGGCAAGGGCGATTTGCTATCAAGCTATAAATGTGCAAAATATCTAACAAGTGGGGCAAGGTTAGGGAAAAAAATATGAAACTAACGGACATTCTGACTGAGTGACAGCAAACTTGGCTGCCCGCTGGAAGTTGAGTTCACTCAGACACAGACACACACACAGACACACACCCCCCTATGTGTGCTGCTCCTGCAGCTTTTTTGGAGGGCATAGGGCCACCCAACTGGCTGCCAAGTGGGTGGGCCTATGCCCTCCAAGTCCCACCAATGGCTGCACCCCTGCCTAGTCATGCGAAATCCATAGATTAGGGTCTTTAGGGAAATTTATTTACATTTACCCATTTTCTTATATGAACTGTAACTCAGTAAAATCTTTGAAGTTGTTTCGTGTTGCATTTATATTTAGGCATATTAAAACACTCAGTATATGTTAATTAGATTGACGCACAGGTGCGTCAATCGACTGTAGGGGGCCACCCTGCCCCACAATACCTACAATGTTGCATTGGACTGTACTTAGAGCCAGAGTGCATGCTGGGAGCAAGCAGAGTAGTTGGAGCTTTTGTGTGGACCACTCTGCTTTGAAGCCACTTTTCCTTTTCAGAACCCCTTTGGCTCGGGTTGAACCTGGATCTCGCGGGGCTCTGGTCCTCCTGGGCCTGAATGGTGCCCCTGTTCCCTGGTGGAAGGCACTTAACCAAAATCCAGCAGTTAGGGAAGTGGAGATGGACAATTCCGGCACAGAGACCCCTGGCACGATTCACCATCCTCTGTACCTGGACCCAGGGGAAAATTGGGCTTCATACTGTATTCGGTCCCATGATGTGAAAAATGGGCCCCGGACAGGAGGTCTCCGAGTTCTAGTGTGACAATTCTCAATACTGGTCTGTAATTGACATGTGGTGCTAGTTGCAGGTGGAACTGTTACACGTAGCTCCTTTAAGGTTGTTCTGTTTGGGTCCTGGTGGTCTCTTAGATGGAGTTTGGTTATGGCTATTCTGCTTGACATTCAGATCAGGTGGTTACAGTACAGTATGTATTAACCAATGACAGCAGCTTATTCCATGCTGACGATGATGTTAGTAACTTTACTCTTGATGCATTTGCAGGGGTTAACGTAGCGACACTAAAAACACAATGAGGCTGTGTAAAAAAACACTAGGCATGATTACATGGCTTTACTAAAGACTGTGGCTGCCTATTCCCTATATAGTGTACAACTTTTGACTATGGCACAGAGGATGCCTGAAAGAAGTAAACAAATTCTGTTTATGAGCAGTATATCAGATTTATAGACTGACCCTATCGTATTCCTACCAGAACCACAGTCTAGCTTTGATGATTACTTCATGGCAAGGGCACACATTACTAGATCTAATAACGGACACTGTCTAACATGCCGTTCACAAACTCCATTCCTGGAGAGCTTTTGCCTTTTACTGAGTGGCTTCCGTCTGGTAACTCTACCACGAAGCCTGGTTGGTGGAGTGCTGCAGAGAAGGTTGTCCTTCTGGAAGGTTCTCCCATCTCCACAGAGGAACTCTGGAGCTCTGTCAGAGTGACCATTGGGTTTTTGGTCATCTCCCTGACCAAGGCCCTTCTCCCCCGATTGCTCAGTTTGGTGGTTCTTGGTGGTTCCAAACTTCTTCCATTTAAGAATGATGGAGGCCACTGTGTTCTTGGGGACCTTCAATGCTGCAGATTGGTTTGGTACCCTTCCCCAAATCTGTGCCTCGACACAATCCTGTCTCAGAGCTCTACGGACAAATCCTTCGACCTCATGGCTTGGTTTTTGCTCTGACATGCACTGTCAGCTGTGGGACCTTATTTGGACAGGTGTGTACCTGTCCAATCAATCGAATTTACCACAGGTTGACTCCAATCAAGTTGTAGAAACATCTCAAGGATGATCAATGGAAACAGGATGCACCTGAGCTCAATTTCGAGTCTCATAGCAAAGAGTCTAAAATAAGGTATTTCGTTTTTTTATTTTTAATACATTTTCAAAAGTTTCGAAAAACGTGTTTTTGCATTGTCATTACGGGCTATTGTGTGTAAATTGATTAGAAAAATAAATAATTGAATCCATTTTAGAATAAGGCTGTAACTTAATGTGGAAAAAGTCAAGTGGTCTGAATACTTTTCTAACGCACCATATATTATCCCCAGCCTCATCTCATACAACAAAACATTCCCCCACATCCATTTAAATGTATACAGTGTGTACATTCACAAACAGCTCTCCAGGACTGGAGACTGTTGAAGACCCCTGCTCTAACGGTAAGGTATTAGGTCAGTATACATACCAGATCCATTGTCGAACAACTGGATTAGGCTGGTGGGAAATAAACAAAGAAGTGTGATACTGATGTGTGAGTGCACACATTCTCATACTGGTCCCCCGTGGGAATCAAACCCACAACCGTGGAGTTGCAAGTGCCATGCTCTACCAACTGAGCTACACAGTACACAGTAGCTCCGAATGGCATGCGTCCCAAATGGCACTCTATTTCCTATGGGCCCTGGCTAAACATAGTACACTATGAAGTGAACAGAGTGCTATTTGTGACGAAACTATCAATATCAGGCTAGAAAGTGTTGAAGAAGCTATTAATGACACAAAATGACACAAATAGCAGAATTGTTTATCGCAGTGTCCTGTTTTCATTTTCAGTTGGATCTTTATTTGATGAAGTAGTAATTCCATTGAAGATGTTGGGTGTTAGATGTTACGTGCATGTGTGGAATGTAATATGGCTGGGGTGTATTCATTAGTGCACACCGTAGCAAACCGTAGCAAAACGTTTTTAAACCGAAAACGTTTTTTATTAAAACAATAATTTTTTATTGGACAAGTTTAGGTTAATCCCTCCCTGTTTTGGGAGATAACTCTCTGTTCTTAATCCATCCAGAGGAGCTGTACAGTGTGTGTGTATGTGTATATGTGTGTGTGTGTGTGGTAGACAGATTGTGTGAATGGGAGATTAAAAGGAAGAATGAGCCACACAGCTACATAGAAACAGCCCCTGTACAATACAGTCTCTGTCTAATGGTGGTTATCTGTTTCAGCACCATGGACAGCATCTGACTGCTGTTCTCTCTCTAGGAATCTTAATCACTACCATAGAAGTCAACTACAGTCTATTAGTGGCTATTAGTGGCTACACACATCAACCAAACAGAGAGATGATACAGGAGCTAACCAATCGGGTGTCAGAGCCGTCACAGCCGGTTACATCCCAGAAAGAGGACTTTAAGATATTGCAAAGCAGTTTGAAGAATCATTTTCATTTTAACTCTGATCAAGGACCAGGGTATCAGCTTAAAATGTCAGCTTCACACACATACATGTATATTTTAAGAAGGCTCATCGTTCACTTTCTCTGTGTGTGTGTGTGTATGTGTGCATGCGTGTACGTGTGTGTGTGGCAGTTTGAGGCTTTGATAGCTCTTATGTGATGTGAGTTGATCAGAGAGCTGAGAGGCCTGGGGAGTGAGGGCCTTAGACAGTGTTGTGAGAGCTGAGAGGCCTGGGGGAGTGAGGGCCTTAAACAGTGTTGTGAGAGCTGAGAGGCCTGGGGGAGTGAGGGCCTTAAACAGTGTTGTGAGAGCTGAGAGGCCTGGGGGAGTGAGGGCCTTAAACAGTGTTGTGAGAGCTGAGAGGCCTGGGGGAGTGAGGGCCTTAGTGTGTGAATGGGAGAGATAGACAGAGATAGTTTGTGTGTATGTGTGTGTGAAAGAAAGCGAGAGAGAGAGAGAGAGTTTGTGTTTATGTGTGTGTGAGAGAGAAAAAGAGAGAGTTTGTGATTGTGTGTGTGAGAGAGAGAGAGAGAGAGAGAGAGAAAGAAAGAAAGAAAGAGTGAGAGAGAGAGAAAGAGTTTGTGTTTATGTGTGTGTGTGAGAGAGAGAGAAAGAAAGAGTGAGAGAGAAAGAGAGTTTGTGTTTATGTGTGTGTGAGAGAGGCCTGGGGGAGTGAGGGCCTTAGTGTGTGAATGGGAGAGAGAGAGAGAGAGAGAGAGAGAGAGAGAGAGACGGACTGAGGAATACTGATCTTGGTACAGTAAAATATACTGCTGGCCTTGGTACTGTAAAATATACTGCTGGTCTTGGTACTGTAAAATATCTGCTGGTCTTGGTACTGTAAAATATACTGCTGGTCTTGGTCCTGTAAAATATACTGCTGGTCTTGGTCCTGTTAAATATACTGCAGGTCTTGGTCCTGTTAAATATACTGCTGGTCTTGGTCCTGTTAAATATACTGCTGGTCTTGGTATTGTCAAATATACTGCAAGTGATGAGGAAACAAACCCATGTGAGGCTATATAATAGATCTGATAATATATGTGACCTACAGTTCATTTACTCCAGTGAATATAGGAAGGTTAAAAAACAAACCGGTGTTACTACAGTAATATCAAGGCGTATCTCTGCAGTACTGTTGTATAGTCATTACAGTAAGTACCTCTGCAGTACTGTTGTATAATGATTACAGTAAGTACTTCTGCAGTAAGGTAGGTACTTGTTGTCATGACGTTGGCCTGTTGGTGAGGTGTATGACCCCCATAAATACCTTCCCCCCTTTTCTCTCTCTCTACTCTACAGATGTGACTATTGAAAATCCATTTGTTAACATAGAGAGAGTCTGGTAACATCAAAAGGGTGGGGAACGGAACCATATTTCGGTAATCCAACTAGTTGAAAATATGCGTTGGTACTTAATGAATATGATGTCAGATCAGTTGTCGTCTGAGACATTATTGCTGATGATAGGACGACATAAACTGTATCTTGGAAAGTCTACACATTCTAGTTATCAGATTCACATGGATTTGTTGTGCAATTTAAACGTTTAAATATGAAACTATTTGTTAAAAGATTAAATGTAATTTTAGCTTCTAAATGAGAGAATTGGTTTTCATGTGTGAACTATGCTCAACTCAGTGGCCCCGCCCAAGTGAACATACATTGGTTGTAAACTATGAAACACGCCTCTCTCTCTCCCACCACTATATGAGCCCCTTTACGAAAATGTAACTTTGTGTTCCGAGGACGTGAGGACGACGGTCCTACGTTAAAAGGGCTAAGATAATAACCTAACGAAATTAGCATCGTGTTCAAAGTGAAGGTGGCGATCGACACGCCGAAAGGATGAATTTCGACTATACCAGCCAGAATATAGCATGAGCTTAAAAGTATGGCAACTTGGTATGAACTTTGAACTCTTATTCACTGCAGAAGTGATACCTCCTAGCCGTTGAGTTAGCAGCAGCCACTGTAAACGTGGGCTAGGAAAGGACGCACAACGTATCCAGTTTACCACCAGAGACATTCTTCAGAGGACAAGGAAGATCTCTGTTGGGCAACCCGGCCTTGCACTACGAACAACCTATCGAAGCCAGCTCAGAGTAAATATTTATTGCATTTTCCTTTTCCAAATGGGCGGTTATTTAGAATGCATAACATTCTGTATTTACGATAGCATAGCTTCCCCCTTCGTTCCTCAGTCGTCCCGCGCTTTCATTCAAACCCAACACCCTTTCTTTGTGTAACCAGCCGTCAAATCGGTTCCGTCCACCAGGGACGTTTTTCATGTATGATCCATTCTGTGTATATGTAACGCTGTGTGATTATTTAGGTATTTAGTAAATAAAAAATTTAACCAAAGTTTGTATTGCTGATTCAACTTGTTAGCCAGGGTTCGTGAAGATAACCAAGAATTCTGCGATGTTCAGATGAGACTGAATAATAAGGTGATTAATGATTGACTGCTACTGATGTAAAAGATTACTAGGTCTTTAAGAGTTTATTCGGAAGATAACAGCTCTATAAACATTATTTCGTGGTGCCCCGACTTTATAGTTAATTACATTTACATGATTAGTTTAATCAGGTAATATTAATTACAGAGAAATTATTTTATAGAATAGCATGTCATATCACTTAATCCGGCATAGCCAAAGACACAACATTGTACAGTACGGCTGTGACGATACCAGTATCTCCATTTTTTTTTTTTCATGGCAAAAATGAAAACACGCAGCAGACCGAACTCTTTGTTTCTTTAAAAACCTGCTGTATGTAAAATATTGTGCGCTACAGCTTGGAAAATAATTAAATAATGTTTGTTTCCAACAATTGGGCTGTTTTCCTAAAGAAATCTGCTTCATGTTTTGTTTCCTTGCCACGATACTAACAAGTATCGTAATACTGGTATCGTCCCGGCCCTATTGGACAGTACAGTAACCTGTTCTGTGGATCACTCACCTTGAGCTTCTTGACATTGACACATGGGTCATTGGAGAAGCTCTCGGTGTCAGCGATCTGGATGTCTGCCTTCTCCAGCTCATTGGTCAAGTCATTCCTCACCTGAGAGAAAGACAAAGACAGAGAGACAGAGAGAGAGACAGAGAGTGCGAGAGAGAGAGAGAGAGAGTGCGAGAGAGAGAGAGAGAGAGACTTTGACTTTTTGTCTTTCTTTAATGAAACATTCTCATTTCATTAAAAACTCACCACCCCCCCACCCCTTAAAAAAATATAAAAAAACACCAAAATGTATCTTGTACAGCATACATGCACCAGTCACTTTTCCCTATACCACACAATTCAAAACACCACACATCAAAATGAAACAAAAAACCTTACCACTTCTACAACCGTATTTCCAAAACATCTTCCCCAACTATACAGACAGCCCCCCCAACACACCATATCCCCTGAAACATCTCCACACTTTTTATCATTCTATAGAACTCAAATTCTACCCTAAGGCGCGCAGAGACCATCCCATTAAATAATAGTAAAGGGTCTGTTATCCCCTCACCTTTGACCCTGTTCCTCCTTGTTAGCCAAATAGCCAACTTTGCCTGAGCAAACAGGAAATTCAACAAAACACATTTAGCCTTCTCATTTTTCGAATACCTGTACCCCATTATAAACATCCCAACAGTAAAAACCACCCCCAACCTCTCACACAGACATTCCAACAAAGTCATTAATGGCATTAACCTGGCGCACACAGAAAACACATGAATCACAGTTTCTCTCATTACACAGAAAGGACACCCCTGCCCGACTCCCGGTTCAACCCGTGCCAACCAGCTGTTAGTGGCCAGGGCTCCATGAAGAACCCTCCACTGGAGGTCCCCTGACCTCTTTGGTACTGGGGGTTTGTAAAGCCCCCTCCATCTAAAACCTACCATACTCTCCGCCCCACATACCCCCTGCCACTGATGTGCCTTCACTCCTGTTAGGCTCCTAATGTTCCTCACCTTAACGCAGAGGTTGTAGAGGGCTTTACCTCCCACCCCTTCAAACTCCCCCAGGCTCGGAGTGTTAAAATCTAACAAGTCCTCCAGACCCCCTTGCCAGTCCCCAGTCTCTGCTGTCACCTGCAGTGGTGGAAACACTGGTGGCCCCTCCCCCTTTGGCCGCTCAAACACCCCCCTTACCGGCTCAGACAGTGCCTCCTGGACCTCCTCCAGGAATCTCTCCAGCAGCCTAAGAGACGCTATTCCTGTTTGTTGTGCCAGGACTTGCGGGGTTTTCCACCCCTCCTCTCCCAGAAGTCGCAGGTCACCTAGCCTTAGTAAACCCGCTGCCATCAGTTGCCTCTGCAGGGTGGCCGACTGAACCGATCTCAAAGGGATGGCTGGGTTGTGGAAGATAGGCTCCTCCCACACCCACAGTCCAGGCTCTACACCCCCTTCTCGTGTGGCCCTTAGCAGCTGCCAGGCCCTCAGCACTGCGGTATAAAAGTCTGAGAGACCTGCTGTACTCAGCCTCTCCAGCTTCATGAGGAACAGCTGCCGATCCAGCCCTAATCCGCCAGCTCTCCTCAGCAGCGCGCATGCTGGTTCCCTCCAGCCAACATCAGTATGGTACAGCAGTCTCTGTGCCGCCTTTAGTCGGAAAGCAGCCACCCTGCTCTCCAGTTCCACCAGGCCCTGTCCTCCTTCGTGGACGGTCATATACAATGCTGCTGCCCTCAGCCAGTGATGGCCCGACCAGAAAAAGTCCACCAGCTTGCGTTGCAGGTCTGCGAGCAGACCGGCGGGGGGGTTGAGGACAGCCAGTTTATGCCACAGGGAAGATGCCACCAGGTTGTTGATTATCAGCACCCTCCCTCTATATGACACTTGGGACAGGAGCCACCTCCACCTGGCCAGTCTTGACACCACTGCCTGTGACAGCCCCTCCCAGTTCTTCCTGACCCACCTCTCCGAGCCCAGGTACACCCCCAACACTTTAAGCCCTTCACAACCCCACTGTAAACCCCCTGGAAGCAGAGGAGGGTCCCTATCCCCCCATGCCCCACATAACAGAGCTTTGCTCTTGCCCCAGTTTACCTTTGCTGATGAAGCTCCCTCGTACACCTTCAGACTGGTCTCTAGTGCCTGCATATCCTGACCATCCCTGACCATCACAGAAACATCATCTGCATATGCTGACACTGCTATGCCTGTCACCACACCCATGCCTGTCCAGCACACTCCCTGCAGTCTCCTGCGTAGCAGGCCCAAAAAAGGCTCAATGGCTAGTGTATATAACTGCCCCGATAGAGGGCAGCCTTGTCTAATGCCTCGTCTCACCCAGACTGGCCTACTGAGCCCCCCTCCCACCTTGACCATACATGACGCCCCAGCATACAACATCTTCACACAGGTCAAAAAACTCTTCCCAAACCCAAACACAGACATCACATTAAACAGATACTCATGGTCCACTCTATCAAAGGCCTTCTCTTGATCTAAAGAGACCAGTCCAAAGTTCACATTAGAACCTTTTGA
>QNTS01004375.1:72020-91801 GCA_003317085.1 Hucho hucho
CCATCCTTGCCATGACTAGGCCCAGCCTCATCTACACCACCATCCTTGCCATGACTAGGCCCAGCCTCATCTACACCACCATCCTTGCCATGACTAGGCCCAGCCTCTGCTGTCTGCATTTCATTGCCCCCTACACTTTGACCTTGATTTCCCCCACTGGCACTTGTGCCCTCACCTTGTCTATGGCCTTTATGTGGGCATGCAAAGCTCTTATGCCCCAAATCCCCACACTCAAAACACCGTAGACTATCTGTGCTGGCAAACCCTGCGTAGAGCCCCTCCCCATGCCTCACTTTAAAATGCACATTTAGCTGTTGCTCATTATTATTCAGAAACATAAACACTTGCCTCCGGAACGAAACAACGTGCTTAACGGCATCTGCCTGAAAACCTGCCGACAGTACACGAAAACCGCTAGCAAACTTACCAAAACGACTAAGCTCTTTCCTGATTTGATCATCCGTAATAAACGGAGGCAAATTTGCAACTACCACCCTTGTTGAAGGGGTGGAAAGAGGCAAAATTGACACCAACACACCCCTTACAAATATTCCACTAGCAATTAGCCTACCAACCAAGTTTGCTCTTTTCATGAACACAACCACAGCTTTGTTCATTCTGGAAGCGGAATGTATAAATTCTGCTCCTACCTGTTCACCGACTGCGAGCAGAACCTCCTCCACTTTAACTCCATTCTCTGGAACACACCTGAATCCATGCCGTATCGACAGCATCTCCTCCGCGCTAGGCTGAGAAGCCATCGCGCACACCACACCTTCCAAACCCCAGGAAACTAACTATGTCCTCTTCCAACCTAACTTTGAAAAAACCTGTGGATACCGCTAAAACAAATATTGCATTAACCCTCCACCATAGAAAATAAAATGTAAAGAAAAGACCAAGAACAGAATCAAGAAAGTTAGTTAGGACAGAGCCCTCCACACCAAACACTCAAACTCCAAAAAACTCCCAGCATGCACTGAGAGAGAGAGAGAGAGAGAGAAAAAAAGAAGGACAGAATGAGTCATCGTCATCAGGTCTTATTTTTATTGTGCTTTCTTTACACATTCATCAATTCTTAGTTGCTTACTAACAGCTTTCAGGGCCTACACCCCAAAGAGGCCGAGGAGAGGCAGTAGACAGTGGCAAGCAAAAACTCCTTATTAGGAAGAAACCTTGAGAGGAACAAGACCAGACAGTGAGTTAGAGGGGATAATAGTTGGTGTTGTCCAGCCTGAGACACAGTAAGGTCTAATTACACTGTTCTGCTCTGTTCTCTGACTAATGCTTATATCCCTGTTGTCTATCTGCCTCCCAAATGGCACCCTATTCCTATTGCCCTGGTCACAAGTAGTGCACTACATACGGAATAGGGTGCCATTTGGGACGCAGACAGTTTCAAACTGATTCCAGATCAGTCTGGAAGCATCCCACCCGCCCGTGGACCATCTCCAGTGGACCCTGCACCCCTACTGAGATTTGGACAGACTTCAGTTATTTGTCCCTTAATTTAGTCTCTGTATCCCCCCAGCAGAAACTATTTGTAATTGTCAATTAAAACATTAGAATATACTATAAAATCCCGTTGAGTCTCAAGCACTCGATATTAAGCCGAGGAGGCAGTAAGCTGCATGTGTTTCTTAGCTAATGCTTCTGAGCTAATGTTGACTTAGTAGTCTTTTAGGGACACTGGGGGAAAACATGCAGCTGTTACTGCTGAATGCAGCATGGGGCAGACACAGTAGGGTACAGAAAGATCACTATTTGTTTAGGAGGTCATGCATTCTGTGTATCTCATAGTAGCCCCATGTGTGTATGAGCGAAGAGAGGGAGAAAGAGAGAGAAAGCGAGAAAGAGAGAGAAAGCAAGAAAGAGAGAGAGAGAGAAAGAGTGAGAGATAAGAGGGAGAGAGAGAGGGAGAAAGAGGGAGAGTGTGAGAGAGAGAGAGAGAGAGAGAGAGAGAGAGAGAGAGAGAGAGAGAGAGAGAGAGAGAGAGAGAGAGAGAGAGAAGGACAGAATGAGTCATTGTCATCAGGTCTTATTTTTATTGTGCTTTCTTTACACAAGCTGTACAACATCAGAAATTCATACAGATGGGCCCAAAACAGCACAGAAGAATACCAGAAAGCAACCTATAACCAAAATATCCAAACACACTTAGATAACTTTCTGGATACCACATTCACTCACAGTAAAGAAGGCATCAATCTAGCAGTAAAAAACATAAACTATATATTCAGGCAAACGGCAAAAGAAGCACAATTGAAATTGATAAAAAACAAAACAAAAAAGACCACAGATGACAACTGGTTTGATGCAGATTGTAAAATTATAAGGAAAAAACTTATAACACTATCAAACCAAAAGCACAGAGACCCAAATAATGGTGAATTACGCCTTCATTACTGTGAGACTTTAAAACTCTATAAACGTACACTCAGAACCAAAAAAGCACAGTACAACAGCAAGCAGCTGACACTAATTGAGGAGTCCATAAACACAAACAACTTCTGGCAAAATTGGAAAAAACTTTTAAAAAAATCGAAACAAGAGGAATTAGCGATACAAAATGGTGACATATGGACAACCCATTTTAAAACACTGTACAACACCGTTCAAATTGACAAAAACGCAGAACAACGCCAAATTCATGAGAAGTTGAATGGATTAGAAAAAGCTATAAAGGACAATCAAAATCCATTGGACTCCCCAATTACTGACCAGGAGCTCTATAAGAAACTTCAGGCCCTCAAATGTAGAAAAGCATGCGGACCTGATGGCATCCTAAATGAAATGCTCAAACTCACTAGTGCAAAATTTCAATTGGCTATATTAAAACTGTTTAATTTGATCCTGAGTGTAGGTTATTTCCCTGACATCTGGAATCAAGGACTCATAACCCCAATCTTTAAGAACGGAGACAAATTTGACCCTAACAATTACAGAGGCATTTGTGTGAACAGTAACCTGGGGAAGGTTTTCTGTAGTATTATAAATGTAAGAGTTCTAAACTTCCTTAATAAGCACAATGTCTTGAGTAAAAGCCAAATTGGATTTATACCAAAACATCGCACGACCGATCATATTTACACCCTACACACCCTGATAGATAAACATGTCCACCAAAATAATACCAAAATATATGCTTGCTTTATCGACTTCCAAAAAGCATTTGATTCTATTTGGCATACAGGACTGTTCTACAAAGTTATTGAAAGTGGTGTAGGGGGTAAAACATATGACATAATTAAATCAATGTATACTGGCAATACGTGCGCCNTACTTAGGTTTAAAAATAAGCTCAACTGGACACCTTAATGAGGCAGTGAATGAACTGAGAGAAAAAGCACGCAGGGCATTCTACGCAATTAAAAAACAAATTCAAATTGAAATACCTATTAAAATTTGGCTAAAACTAATTGAATGTGTCATTGAACCAATTGCACTTTATGGCAGCGAGGTGTGGGGTCCACTTGCAAAACAAGATTTCACCAAATGGGACAAACACCCCATTGAAACCCTGCATGCTGAGTTCTGTAAGATTCTCCTACATGTCCAGAGGAAAACTACAAACAATGCATGCAGGGCAGAATTAGGCCAATATCCACTAATAATAAAAACTCAAAAAAGAGCAATTAAGTTTTGGAAACATCTAAAATACAGTGACCCCCTCTCATATCATTACCAAGCCCTGCAATGCCAAGAGCTGAGCAAAGAAAAGAGTCCCCTCATCCAGCTGGTCCTGGGGCTGAGTTCACAAACCTGTTCTACTAATACACTGAAGCCTCAGGACCAGAACATCCAATCAATCAGAATAAAACAAATTACATCACAATTAAAACAAAACTACATTTCTCATTGGGAAACACAAGCACAAGCACAAAGCAAAATGCAGTGCTATCTGGCCCTAAATCGACAGTACACCATGGAAAACTATTTGACCTTGGTTACTGATCAAAACCTTAGAAAAACCTTGACAAAGTACAGGCTCAGTGAGCACAGCCTTGCCATTGAGAAGGGTAGACACAGGAAAACCTGGCTCCCTGTAGAGGAAAGGCTGTGCAACCACTGCACCACAGCAGAACCTGAGACAGAGCTGCATTTTCTGACAAAATGTCAAAAATATAAAACAATTAGAGTAATTTCCCCAAATTTGAAACCCTTATTCAAGGCTTCAAAGACCTCTCTGATGAGGATAGGCTACCCGTCCTCTTGGGGGAGGACGCAGAGAGCTGTGGGTTGGCAGCGCAATACATTGGTGCCTGCCATAAGAAGATGGACAGTGTCTGACAGACCAATCAACCTGCACATGTCCTCTACTGTCTGCTCATTGTTATTGTTTAATGTATGGTTATTTTGACCCTTGGTTATTGTTGTTACTGTTGTCCAGTTGACAATTTTGATTCTTGTTATTTTCATATTGTAAATATCAAAAGTAAGCTTTGGCAATATGTACATTGTTACGTCATGCCAATAAAGCAAATTGAATTGAATTGAATTGAATTGGAGAGAGAGAGAGAGAGAGAGAGAGAGAGAGAGGGAATGTGGAGAGAGGGAGTGTGGTGAGAGGGAGTGTGGAGAGAGACACAAAGGGAGTGTGTAAAGAGAGATGAGAGGGAGTGTAGAGAGAGAGAAAGAGGGAGAGTGAGAGTGAGAGAGAGTGAAAAAGAGAGAGACCGAGAGAAGGGACCTCTTAAAGTGAAGAGTTAAGCAGAGGGGCTGCATGGCTTCAGGGCTCCAGGGAGGAATGGAGGAGGGCTCCAGCAGAAGGCTGACCGGCCGTCTAGGCGAGAGGGGAACTCCAGAGGGTTAGTGGGTTAGTAACCACAGAAAGCCCAGCCATGGAAGGTGGTGAGTACGGTACAGTGTGATGTGATGAAATGCATAATGCAGTTAACGTTGTGGTGACCTGTCAAGTGAACCAGAATAGACACATAAACAGGAAGCAATGTGAGTTAGCTACAGGAAACACTACAGTGTACTAGCTTGTCTGCTAGTCTGACTTATTATTCCTGAAGAGAAAACCAGGTTGTATTGATCCAGTAATGCTGCCCTGCTGTTGTCTACACGTAGCAGAGTGTTGAAGGAATGTTAGTCAACATGTTTCCATGAGAGTGAGTTATGAGTGCGTGTGTGTGTGTGTATGTGGTTGTGTATGTGTGTGTATGTGCGTGTCTGTGCGTGTGAGTGTATGTGTGTGTATGTCTCTCTGTGTGTGTGTGTGTGTGTGTGTGCGTTTGTGTGTGTACGCCGGTATGTGTTTGTGTGTGTTTGTCGTGTGTGTGTGAACATGTTTTTCTTGCAATTGAATGTGTGTATCTTAGTTGGATAACAGCTACTTTATATTCACAAAAACACATTAAATGAGCCCCTTGAGACATCTTCCATTGTGAAGTCCCCAATTCAAACACATTATCTTTCCATTAGACACACAAAACCCACCTCAGCCATTTATACAAACAGAGACATAGTGTTCTGACACACACACACGGCAGAGCCATTACAGAACACCAGTCCACAGTAGTGAGCACAGTGTGTTTGTGTGCACCATGCAGTGGGTCACCCCATTGTGTGCCACCCTACGGCCTTTTGTGAAACAGCCTGGAATTGAACCAGGGTCTGTAGTGATGGCTCTAGCACTAGAGATACAGTGCCTTAGACCGCTGCGCCACTCAGGAGTACATACATATGCTATTCCATCCTACGTATTCTTCAGATACACTACATATTCTATCCACATACTGTCCATAATGTCGATACATCCCATCACACACATGTATACTGTATATATATACTGTATATACACTACCATTAAAAAGTTTGGGGTCACTTAGAAATGTCCTTGTTTTTGAAAGAAAACATTTTTTGTTCATTAAAATAACATAAAATTGATCAGAAATACAGTGTAGACATTATGTTGTAAATGACTATTACAGCTGGAAACGGCTGATTCTTTATGGAATATCTACATAGGCGTACAGAGGCCCATTATCAGCAACCATCACTTCTGTGTTAGCTAATCCAAGTTTATCATTTTAAAAGGATAATTGATCATTAGAAAACCCTTTTGGAATCATGCTAGCACAGCTGAAAACTGTCGTCCTGATTAAAGAAGCAATAAAACGGGCCTTCTTTAGATTAGTTGAGTATCTGGAGCATCAGCATTTGTGGGTTCAATTACAGGCTCAAAATGGCCAGAAACAAAGACTTTTCTTCTGAAACTCGTCAGTCTATTCTTGTTCTGAGAAATGACGGCTATTCCATGTGAGAAAATGCCAAGAAACTGAAGATCTTGTACAACGTTGTGTACTACTCCCTTCACAGAACAGCGCAAACTGGCTCTAACCAGAATATATAAAGAGGAGTGGGAGGTCCCGGTGCACAACTGAGCAAGAGGACAAGTACATTAGCGTGTCTAATTTGAGAAACAGACGCTTCACAAGTCCTCAACTGGCAGCTTCATTAAATAGTACCCGCAAAACACCAGTCTCAACGTTAACAGTGAAGAGGCAACTCTGGGATGCTGGCCTTCTAGGGTTCCTCTGTCCAGTGTCTGTGTTATTTGCCCATCTTAATCTTTACTTTTTATTGGCCAGTCTGAGATATGGCTTTTTCTTTCCAACTCTGCCTAGAAGGCCAGCATCCCGGAGTCGCCTCTTCACTGATGACGTTGAGTCTGGTGTTTAGCGGGTACTATTTAATGAAGCTGCCAGTTGAGGACTTGTGAGGCGTTTTCTTTCAAAAACAAGAAAATGTACAGTTGAAGTCGGGAGTTTACATCTGTACAAACAATTGCACGCAAGTATAAACACCATGGGAGCCGTCATACCGCTCAGGAAAGAGACGCGTTCTGTTTTCTAGAGATGAACGTACTTTGGTGTGAAAAGTGCAATTCAATCCCAGAACAACAGCAAAGGACCTTGTGAAGATGCTGGAGGAAACAGGTACATAAGTATCTATATCCACAGTAAAACGAGTGCTGCTCATCAAGGAAGAAACCACAGCTCCAAAACAGTCATAAAAAAGCCAGACTACGGTTTGCAACTGCACATGGGGACAAAGATCGTACTTTTTGGAGAAATGTCCTCTGGTCTGATGAAACAAAAATAGAACTGTTTGGCCATAATGACCATCGTTATGTTTGGAGGAAAAAGGGGGAGATTTGCAAGCCGAAGGACACCATCCCAACCGTGAAGCATGGGGGTGGCAGCATCATGTTGTGGGGATGCTTTGCTGCAGGAGGGACTGGTGCACTTCACAAACAGATGGCATCATGAGAAAGGAAAATGATGTGGATATATTGAAACAACATCTCAGTCAGGAAGTTAAAGCTTGGTTGCAAATGGGTCTTCCAAATGGACAATGACCCCAAGCATACATCCAAAGTTGTGGCAAAATGGCTTAAGGACAACAAAGTCAAGGTATTGGAGTGGCCATCACAAAGCCCTGACCTCAATCCTATAGAAAATTTGTGGGCAGAACTGAAAAAGCATGTGCGAGCAAGGAGGCCTACAAACCTGACTCAGTTACACCAGCTCTGTCAGGAGGAATGGGCCACAATTCACCCAACTTATTGTAGGAAGCTTGTGGAAGGCTACCTGAAACGTTTGACCCAAGTTAAACAATTTAAAGGCAATGCTACCAAATACTAATTGTTTTGTTTTGTGAACAGTAACAGTTGCAACATTTCTAAATGCCGTGTTGCATTAATCAAGTGTGTTAACTTCTGAAACAGCTAAGTGGTGATTCAGCCCAGCCTCCCAGGGAGTGCAGTGGTTCCCCAGGACATGCTAGAGCTAGCAGTGGGTAAGTGGAGCAGGCACGGGGACATTGGCTGCGCTCATAGACAGACTTTTATCCTCTCTCAATCGGTAAACGAAGTGAAACATATTTGACAGAAGTACAGAAAAAATGTGAATTCTATTACCTGTTTTTTATGTTCTAGTATGGAAAAGGTACAGAAGTTTGGGCATATTGTGTAACACTAATTTACAGTATGCCAGAGAGCTCGTGGAGAGCACGGATACATATATCGCTGTCCTAGAAGAGCAGCCCATCTGTCTCTCAAGAGCTTTCCATTTGGGGCCGCAATGGACAAATCCATTGCGGCCCCACAGAAGTGTATGTGTGTTTATGTGTGGGTGTGTGTTTCTGTGTGTGAAAGAGAGAACGAGAACGAGAGAGGAGCGAGGGAGGGAGGGAAAAATATCCTTTATTGTCTGTGCTTGCCTGGGATTCCCCATCTTCCCACAGCAGTCAATACATCAGGAGAGAAATATAATCCACACACACGCCAACACACACCAACACACACAAAAACGAACACACACAAACTAACACACAAAAACAAACACATGGGGACAGGCTGGGCAAAATGACAGTGTCAGTTTATTGAGTTATGAGTGTTGAATGCCCCAGTGCTCCAAGAGGACATTAGTACAATATGATTCTATTTATATGCAGGGTTTAACAAGCCCCAGCAAACACAGACTAAAGACACGGGCATTGATACACTCATATCAGCACACACACACACACACACACACACACACACACACACACACACACACACACACACACACACACTGACACTAACACAGACCGCATGCACACACGCAATCACACACACACACATACAGACACACACATGCGTACGCACATAAACACACACACGTAAAAACATACACACACACACACACACACACACAGACCCACACAGACCCGCACGCATGCTTGTTAAACCCTAACCAGAAACTGTGGATTGAAGGCAGCATTCGCGCAAAACTGAAAGCACGTACCACCGCATTTAATCATGGCAAGGCAACTTGGAATATGGCCGAATACTGCCTCAGCCGGATCGCCGGGCTCCCCTGAGAGAGTGATGAGGAGAGGACGAGGGTTAACTGACCCAAGATCAGCGTCTATGGACAACTTCACTCTACTCCTTGTTCAGTGTCTCTGGAGGCCTGGCTCTGTGAAGCCCTAGTTAACCAGGCAGAGCTTATGAACTACAACGGTAGAGAAAGCAGAGACGTTGAAGTGATCACACATACACACACACAGACACACAATCTGCCACTCAAAGAGCAGGGGCCTTGACAAATAGTTTGAATTCATCATCATGAGGCATTCTAGTCATCTAGGCTCTAACAGCAAAAAGGGGATTGAGGCTTAATCATCAAGACTGCATGGTGGAGTGTGATTCAAAACAGACCTTAATCCACTTATTAATAGAAAGTGCAAGGGAAAAACTTCCTAGGTTCCTGAAATGTGTCAGATGGCAACAGTGGAGACAGGACAGACGGGGAGGGATCCTGTCAAGCTAAATCGAAAGCGATGAAATCCACACATTTGTCAGCTAGATGTTGGACAGACGTATTGATAGATGTTGTGAGGAAAAAACAACCTGCAATACTGTCAGTTTCTGAAAATGTATTGGATAGTGGCTCAGAAGTAAGGGAGAACTAGAAAGTAATGAAATGTCTTTCACTACTGGATAATGTTATGAAATATAGACGTCATTTCTCAGAGAGAGTCTTATGCACAGGTTTGTAGGAATACAGACATAAATGTATAAACAGCTGTTCCAATATTCTCCCATATCTATTCTCAAGGGACTTTTGGACCATTGAAACACAATGAAAGGCAGAACACATTCCTTTTTTTCCCATCTTATGGACAAAATGATTAACTTCAAGTCTTCCTATATCCTTTTATAATTTTGGACAGTTTGTTTTCCTGCCCAAATCAACCAAAACACTGCTAGATCCAACGCAAAAATATGAGTGGAGAATGGAAGAAAGTGGAGAAAACGATGCTTCCTCCCTTGCATATATTTGTAAATCAGGATTAAGGACAAATGGTATAGCAGGTTGATTGAATCGGCCGCCCTTCCGTCTTTCTCACCGTTCTAAACCCCATGGAGGTTTCAGGAGGAGGGAGATAAAAGGATTTAGCTCTTCCACAGATTTACAGCGAGTCTTCTTATCCTCCGCACCACCACATAGATTGTTTTCAACTAGCCCGACAACGCCAGACAATGCCACGCTCTCCAGTCACTAGAGATGTATTTTTTAATCCACACTTTGATATCTCCTGATACCACTTTGATACACAAACAGGGTATCATGGCGTGCTGCGGTGTTGGTGCTGTTAGGGTGATGTGCTGTTCTCACATACGTTTAAATTCCTATATAGAGGTATGACAAGTTGGGGAAAGGAGCCAGTGTGAGCCAAGTAGTGAGAGGTGCTTCGTATTCGCATGACCTATAAACTGCATGAACTACCAACCTTTACTGAACTACTGCAAGAAGTAAGGGAGGAAGAGGGCATGATTCAAGACAAGAACACAACGAAGAGTGTTGTGAAGTCGTCAGCTGTTGCTCCTGTTGCCAAAGTTTGCGAAGAAGCTAATACCAAGATAGAAGTGCTGAGAAAAGAGATACAAGGTTTAAAAACTGTCTGCTAATGTCACAGCAGCTCAGTCTGACACACAAAGGTCAGATGTGGCATTTAAAAGCAAAAAGAAGAGAGTAAATCCATCACAAGAACAGACACAAGCCGACAGCAAACCCGGAGTGTTCTGTTATAGATGTGGAGAAGATGGCCATTTCAAGAGAAACTGAAGGTGAAGAGAACTTTAGGAAAGTCAACACACGCCTAATCAAACAAAAGCGGGCTATGGGAAACTACAGAGGGGCCCAGTAAAGGAGCGGACCTGACATCCCAGTGAAGATACGTTCCACCAAGTGCCACAAGTATGAAGACATGAAAGACATGCTACCTACAGGTTTAGTTGGTCAAAGTTCTGTCATTCCTGTACAGATTTAAGGTATCTATGCTAAAGCTTTACTAGATAGTTGTTCTCAGATTACTCTACTTTACAGATCCTTTTATGACAAGTATCTGACGCATTTGCCATTGATTCATATAGAAAACTTAGAGATATGGGGCCTTAGCTATTAATTTATTTTTATTTTACCTTTATTTAACTAGGCAAGTCAGTTAAGAACAAATTCTTATTTTCAATGACAGCCTAGGAACAGTGGGTTAACTGCGTTTTACCTTGTCAGCTCAGGGATTCAACCTTGCAACCTTCCAGTTACAAGTCCAACGCTCTAACCACTAGGCTACCTGCCACCCCAAGCCATGATCAGTATCCATATGATGGCTATTTGTCACTCAAGCTTGAGTTCTCAGGATCGGTTGTGGGTGTAGCAGAGACTATGGAAGCACTTGTGTTGGTATGTCCAGATCCAGCCATGAAAGGTGACGTGTCTATTCTGGTCGGCACCAATACATCTGTACATCTGACTTATGACTGCTTACAAAGAAAAGGAAGGTGAAGGTTTCCTTAGCACACAACAAGTTCATCCTGCTATCAAAGAGGCATATGAGAGGATGAGAGAAAGTTCAACTGATGATGACGAGAAGAGAGGAACAGTCTGGTTCGCACAGACAAAACTTTTCACCCTGCCACCTGGTGGGCAGGCGAGAGTTACTGGAATTCCAAAGTTTCCTGGGATACCTTCTACTCAAACCATTCTGGCAGAGAGGCCTGAAGAACCCCGGTTCCCTGAAGAACTACTAGTGAGGCCTGAAATCCTGACGGTTGCAGTTGTGTCGTCTAGAAGAATCACCCTTACTGTCAGGAATGTCTCGACAAAGGAGATCACCCAGAAAAGAGGTCAAATCAAATCAAAGTTTATTTGTCACGTGCGCTGAATACAACAGGTGTATACCTTACAGTGAAATGCTTACTTACAGGCTCTAACCAACAGTGCAAAAAAATAATAAAAAAGGTATTAGGTGAACAATAGGTAGGTAAAGAAATAAAAACAGCAGTATATACAGTAGCGAGGCTATATACAGTAGCGAGGCTGTAAAAGTAGCGAGGCTGTAAAAGTAGCGAGGCTACATACAGACACCTGTTTTCAGGCTGATTGAGGTAGTATATGTACATGTAGTTATGGTTAAAGTGACTATGCATACAGTGAGGGACTATGCATACAGTGAGGGACTATGCATACAGTGAGGGAAAAAGATGAGCCTATTGCTCATCTGTTTCCTGTAGATGTTGCTCCGGGTGTTCCATTGAAAAGTAAGCAGGATTCATCTGAGAGACTGATGTCTTCTTCATTCATCTTTGGAGATTCTTCAGTGCCTGAGGGATGGAAGAAGAGGTTATGTGAAAAGATGATGGAACAGAAAGAAGTGTTCTCAACACATGTGTTTGATGTGGGTTGTTCAAAGAGTACTTACCACACCATCAGAGTTACTGAAGACAAACCGTTTAGGGAGAGATCTCGCCGCTTGGCCCCAGCTGATGTTGAAGATGTGAGGAAGCATCTTAATAACTTGAAAAGTTCTGGGATCATATCTGAGTCGAGAAGCCCTAATGCATCTCCTATTGTGGTGGTGAGGAAAAAGAACAGCACCATACGCATGTGTGTTGATTACAGGACCCTCAACAAGCGCACTGTTCCAGACCAGTACACAGTTCAACGTGTGGAGTATGCTCTGACGTGTTTGAGTGGGAGCAAATGGTTCAGTGTGTTAAATCTCAGAAGCGGATACTATCAATTTCCGATAGGCGATACAGATAAAGAGAAGACTGCATTTATCTGTCCAGTTGGATTTTACCAATTTGAAAGGATGCCACAGGGTGTGTCCGGAGCACCTGCAACAGCTCAACGTGTCATGGAAAAGACAGTTGAAGACATGAACCTACTCAAAGTTCTTGTTTACCTCGATGAATTAATTGTGTTTGAAAGGACGCTGGAGGAACACGAGCAGAGGTTACTCAAGATGTTAGACCGCTTGAAAAGGCCTAAAACTGTCCCTTGACATCTGTCAACTATGTTGGACATATCATATCCCAGAATGGAGTGGCTACAGACCCCTCAAAGATTGAAGCTGACACCACGTGGCCAAGGCCTGAAACTGTGACTGCTCTGCATCCTTTACTAGGATTCTGTGGATATTACAGAAGATTTGTGAAAGACTATTCTAAAGTGAGTTACCCCCTGAATCAGCTCTTATGTGGATATCTTCCCTCTGCCAAGAAAGGAAGAAAGTCCAAGGAAGAGGAGAAAGCCTACCTCAACCCCTCAGAACCATTTGGATCAAGGTGGGATGAGAAGTGTGAATTAGCATTCAAGACATTGAATTAAAGCCTCACAAATGATCCTGTGTTGGCTTTTGCTGATCCTCAGTTGCCATACGTTCTACATGTAGATGCTAGCCGCGAAGGGTTAGGTAGAGTACTGTACCAAGATCAAGGTGAGGGTCTACGTTCCGTGGCATTTGTGAGTCGAAGCCTGACCGCTTCTGAACGCAACTACCCAGCTCACAAGTTAGAGTTTCTTGTGTTGAAGTGGGCCGTGGTTGATAACCAACATGATTACCTGTATGGGGTCAAGTTTGAGGTTAGAACAGACAACAATCCATTGACATATGTCCTCACGTCCGCAAAATTGGATGCCACTGGTCATCGTTGGCTAGCTGCGTTGTCTACCTATGACTTGAGTCTCAAGTACAGGCCCGGCAGGCAGAACATAGATGACAATGCTTTATCTTGCTGCACTCATCAGCAATCTGCAGTGGAACAAGATTGGAGAGACATTCCTGCATCTGGTGTCTGAGCCATGTGACAAATGTCTAATGCTGTTAGAGTAACTCCTGGATCCTCTAGTAGACGGATTGATCAGTTGGGAGCCTCTATGCATGCTGTGCCTCAAGCATACTGTAACCTGACCATAACTGAAGTCTCACAACGTGTGCCAATGGGTTAAGCAAGCTTGAAATAATTTGGACATGGATTGTGCACGACTCATTGGGGTCTATTATTTTGATTTATTTTGATATGGTGCATTGAAAATGTAATAATACACATCTTGAACCTTATGTATGTTGCCTTGGTGGAGTCATTTCCTGTTTAAATTTCATTTAATGCATGGGAAAGCATATCTTTATACAATAACAAAAATCTATAATCATTCCATCTTAAGTTAATACCCTATTTGTCATCACCCTAGAGAGTTTACAATGAGGATTCTTATTGGAGATGTCCTTCTCACCTAACATCCCATGCTGTTGAGATATTCTACGTAAGGTAATATCGTGAGAGTCAAATTCGAGCCTGGTGAGAGGGTTACATACAGTACATGTATACTGTAGTAGGGACTCCCTTCTATTTCTCCACCACACTAATCCATGGAGAAACCTCAGAAGGTGTTGACCGCAGAAACAGTGCCTCCAAACAACAATCTTAGCCAATGTTGTGCTACCAACCTGATGGCTAAGTAAAACCTGTGTCTGCTGAGAGAGACTGTGTGTGGGGAAGCAGGTGCAGTCATCTGATTTTACTTGAAACCACCATGCATACCTCAACATTCTCCTGGAGAGAACAGCTCCTCAATGGACCTCCACAGCAGTGAGATGGGTGTTGATGTGTGTACCAGTTCTGTGAGATGGGTGTTGATGTGTGTACCGGTTCTGTGAGATGGGTGTTGATGTGTGTACCGGTTCAGTGAGATGGGTGTTGATGTGTGTACCGGTTCAGTGAGATGGGTGTTGATGTGTGTACCGGTTCTGTGAGATGGGTGTTGATGTGTGTACCAGTTCTGTGAGATGGGTGTTGATGTGTGTACCGGTTCTGTGAGATGGGTGTTGATGTGTGTACCAGTTCTGTGAGATGGGTGTTGATGTGTGTACCAGTTCTGTGAGATGGGTGTTGATGTGTGTACCAGTTCTGTGAGATGGGTGTTGATGTGTGTACCGGTTCTGTGAGATGGGTGTTGGGTGTTGGGTCCTGAAACCTGCATTCAGAGACCACGCATGGTGAGTTAGATGGAATAATGCAACTCATCTTTCCCACAAGGACTTTATCACAAACTGTGTTGAGTGATAATGTTAAAACGCCACTTTAAAAAATGTACTTTATTTTTAGAGGGACTTAAAAGGACACACCAGATGGAATAACATTACAGGGAATATATAAATAGTAATATCCTCAGTAAGTAATGAAACGCAACCTTTTAAAGAAGCTGTTCTCTACCCTCTGGGTCCATGTTAAAGTTGCATCAGGAGTAACCACTTTCGGCACAATCCTATCTTTCATGTCTCTACGATATACACTATATATACAAAAGTATGTGGACTCCCCTTCAAATTAGTGGATTTGGCTATTTCAGCCACACCTGTTGCTGACCGGGGTTATAGTCAAAAGGACAGGTATAGTCAATTTGTGAAATGTCTGCCCTGTTAGAGCTGCCCCGGTCAACTGTAAGTGCTGTTATTGTGAAGTGGGAAGGTTTAGGAGAAACAATGGCTCAGAGGAAAGTGGTAGGCCACACAAGCTCACAGAACAGGACCGCCATTCTGAAGCATGTAGCCCTTAAAAATCCTCTGTTCTCAGTTGCAACACTCACTACAGAGTTTCAAACTGCATCTGGAAGCAACGTCAGCACAATAACTGTTTGTCGGGAGCTTCATGGGTTTCCATGGCAGAGCATCCGCACACAAGCCTAAGATCACCATGCGCAATGCCAAGCGTCAGCTGGAGTAAAGCTTGGCCTCTGGAGCAGTGGAAACACGTTCTCTGGAGTGATGAATCACGGTTCACCATCTGGCAGTCTGATGGACAAATCTGGGTTTGGCGGATGTCAGGGGAATGCTGCCTTCCCCAATGCAAAAAGTTTGGTGGAGGAGGAATAATGGTCTGGGGCTGTTTTTCATGGTTTGGGCTAGGCCCCTTAGTTTCGGTGAAGGGAAATCTTAACGCTACAGCAAGGTTTTGCTGTTTCAGCATGACAATGCCCCCGTGCACAAAGCGAGGTCCATACAGAAATGGTTTGTTGAGATCGGTGTGGAAGAACTTGACTGGCCTGCACAGAGCCCTGGCCTCACTAATGCTCTTGTGGTTGAATGGAAGCAAGTCACCGCAGCAATGTTCCAACATCTAGTGGAAAGCCTTCCCAGAAGAGGGGCAGCTGTTATAGCAGCAAAGGGGGGACCAACTCCATATTAATGCCCATAATGTGGACACCACGAGCAGGTGTCCACATACTTTTGATCATGTAGTGTAAATCAAAATATCACGATATCTCCACAATATATCATTGTATCATGATATATCCACGATATACCGTATCATATTATCCCAAAGAAAATCTTAATATCAATCAATCAATTACTCAATCAATCATAATATAGTCATAATATATTCACCTCTGAGAACCTCTGGACGTCCTGTGTGAGGGTCCCCACGCGGCTCCAGTTGTAGAAGTTGAGGAACTTGACCACGGCTGGGTTCACTGCGTTGTCCGACGGAACCGTCCGAAAGAAGTTGGGGTACTTCTTCTTGTCGGCCAGAACAGGGGTTGTTGCCGCAAAGGAGAGCTGGAAAGAAAAGGACAGGTATAGAATAGTACATTTCTGACCAATAACCGTTGGCTAAATTCAGACTGATCCTGGTGTTCTGAAAGTAGGAGTTCAAGCCCAGATATCTGAGCTTTAGACGGAGGCCTTAAAACGCCATCTGAGATCTGAGCTTTAGACGGAGGCCTTAAATCGCCATCTGAGATCTGAGCTTTAGACAGAGGCCTTAAATCGCCATCTGAGATCTGAGCTTTAGACAGAGGCCTTCGATCGCTATCTGAGATCTGAGCTTTAGACAGAGGCCTTTGATCACCATCTGAGATCTGAGCTTTAGACAGAGGCCTTTGATCACCATCTCTGAGCTTTAGACAGAGGCCTTCGATCGCTATCTGAGATCTGAGCTTTAGACAGAGGCCTTCGATCGCTATCTGAGATCTGAGCTTTAGACAGAGTCCTTAAATCACCATCTGAGATCTGAGCTTTAGACAGAGGCTTTAAATCACCATCTGAGATCTGAGCTTTAGACAGAGGCCTTCGATCGCTATCTGAGGGATTAAGCCATGGCAACTAGGGCAGTCTCAGTGTGTCAGTCGCACGCACACGCACGGACGCATGCACGCACACGCACGATACATACACACACGCCGGGCAGACAGACACACACACACACTCGATCTAGTCTGGGAGTCCATCTAGTCTGAACAAATTAACACTCTCACACGTCTGTGGAAACATCAGGGAAGCTCACACCTTCAGAGTGCCCACAGTAACAGGAGCTGTAAATGTTTGGTGGGTGTGACAGCTGGGATGGACGACCTTAACTGACTGACTGTGTGTGTGTGTGTGTGTGTGTGTATGCATGTGTATTCATGAAAGATTCTGAGACTAGGTAAAGTTAAAAGTATTCCTCTCTCACAATCGTTTACATGGGTTCTGTTTGGTTCCATTTCCATAAATTTTCTATGCCCAGAAAATTTGATACAAATTTGCTGTCATTTTTAAATACACCTCGCATATTCAGTTCAAATACTGCACCATAAGCAGGTTTAAATTAATTAAGGTTCCCCAAAAAATTGATGCTTTAAAAGAGATACCTTTTTCAGGACATTTCTGCTTTCAAGATTTCAAACAGCAAGGACTACATTTTATGTAGCAAGCACTAGCTCTGAACACAACACACTAGGCTACTTTCGTCTGTGAAAACATATTCTGAAGTCATGTTTTTCCAGGTACAGGTTGAAAACCAAATCATTGAGTGAACATGGAGACATTTACAGCTATAGAATGTACAACATTTTCACACATCAATGTGTTCTCTCCCTTTGACCAAGAGTAGGCCTACAGTATCTTCCACAGTATCTCAACCTACACTACTGTGGAAGTGGAAGGTTCTCTGGCTCTGCTAGTGGAAAGGAGAGGAGAGAGAGAGAAACAATTGTCTGTCTGTGTCTCTCTCTCTCTCTTTCTCTCTCTCGCTACTAACTGACAGCCAGCGAACACGAGAAGAGAATGACAAAGATACCACCGCACTGGCTCACGCATACTGAAAAGTAGCGAGCTCTTGACAAAGACATCACTGCAAAGTTAAAACTAGAATTTGGAAAGGTTCACCTTAGGTAAATGTTCACCTTAAAGTTTGACAAAGAATATTGTGTAGCTGTTTTAAAGGCTTTGTGAAGCCATATATATGAGGGGCGACAGTAAAGTGTTAACAATCATATCGCAGAAAGATAACGTTGAATGGGAGACTTTGGCTTTGCAGAAATTAAGCCAAATCCGGAATGGTTGCCTCTGTTCCATTAGCATGTTTAGCTAGCTGAGAGGAGAAAACTCATTGCACTCCAATTTCAATGTGTCCTATCTCTCGTTAAATGAATGACTGATATGAATCAACGCAGGGTTAATTACTGAGCATAGAGAAATTAAGTAGACACACTGATTCATGATAGCGATCAAAAGGAGGATATTAATCGCTCTCATTGAGGCTAGGGGTGTGTGTGTGTGAATGCGTGCAAATTTCTTGGAAGCAGGTTTAAGATTAGAGAAACTAGTCATAGCACCTCCGCTCTGGGGTGCTTTACTGTGATCTTCAAAAGCCAGGCAAGACCAGTCAAGAATAATGTTTTTCCTATTTTCAAACATGTATTCTTGTATTCTCTCAAGTCATATTGATGTCATACAGTATGTACAGTGAGAATATAATTTTTGGGGGATGTGGTTAATGCATTTGATTAATATAGCTTTCATGTTAATTATTTTCTTTACACTGAGAATACATTTCACCTTGTATTCCTATTCCATAACTGGAGATAGAATCCATATATTGAACCGATGCCAGTCAAACATTTACCAAAAACATTCAGCAAACCTACAGCAAACCTCCACCAGTCTATCATGCCTCAGTATTATCCCCTCTCTAGAACCCATTTTATTTGGGCGCCCTGTTGTTTCCCAAACCATCAGTTGAGGACCCTGGAACAACACACGGATTACAAGCGTCAATTAAGGAGAGAAGAGACCCTTTATTTCAGTACCAGTGCTAAATCCAAAATCACCCACCAGTCACAAGGGCTTTACCGGGTCTTTCCGCTGTAGTTTTAATCTCCGTTTAGCTACGGCTGTTTCCTACACCCACACCGGGAGAAGCTCCCATGGGTCTCCAATGAGAACCAGTGATTTTTTGCCCAAACACATTGATTGGGTTGAAGCCTTCTGTGACAGCCCGGGGAGAAAGGGGGAAGGGGGGTCAGGGAAGTTGCTGTGGTAATTATATACCTTGGGTAAACTACCGGAAAATCAGATACAAACTATAAGCGCTTGATTGGAACCCGCATATGGGTATAACATAGTATGATCACAGAATAACTGTTGTAAAACACCTATTATTACTACTACAACTACTACAACCACTACTGCTAGCACTACCACTACTACTTCTACTTTTAGTACTACTACTCTTTATTTATTTATTTTATTTACTACTATCAACTAGTAGAATAAGAAGTGCAGTTAACAAAGACATTTAAGTTATAGTTATATAGTTTTGGGTTTAATTAAGTTCCACCCTGAGAGCCCATATCAGCCCAGCAGTTAGATTTTTAAGGGAATTGCCGGTTATTGTCATTTTTCACATTGGTCTTGCACAGAGGTGTGTCTCTAGGACCCCAGGTAAATGATCCTGTTTAGATTTAGGGCCAAGTGACTAAGTGGTTATTATGGGTCACTAGCTGAGAAAATCTATTGTTTGATTTGAGGTAACAAGTCAAGGTTTCCCTTCTGTCTCCCAATCAATCTGAACCACCAAGCTGCCAATGGTGCAGACGGTTTGGTGAGAAAGTCATCACGTGAAATGATCTCAAACACAGCTGACAAAATGGGTCAGTCTTTGACTAAATACAGTA
>QNTS01004377.1:0-15066 GCA_003317085.1 Hucho hucho
GGAGGTCCTGGGCTGGCGTGGTTACACATGGTCTGTGGTTGTGAGGCCGGTTGGACGTGCTGCCAAATTCTCAAAAATGACATTGGAGGCGGCTTATGGTAGAGAAATTAACATTAAATTCTCTGGCAACAGCTTTGGTGGACATTCCTGCAGTCAGCATGACAATTGCACGCTCCCTCAAAACACATCTGTGGCATTGTGTTGTGTAACAACATGTTAGAGCAGCCTTTTATTGTCCCCAGCACAAGGTGTCAAGTGGATGGATTGTTTTGGCAAAGTAGAAATGCTTACTAACAGGGATTTAAACAAATTTGTGCAAAAAAATTGAGAAATAACCTTTTTGTGCTCATCAAAAATGTCTGCCATCTTTTATATCAGCTCATGAAACACGAGACCAACACTTACATGTTGCGTTTATATTTTTGTTCAGTATAACTAATTAACTTTAGGTAGCTAACTAACTATAGGCTAGCTAGGTGTTACTACCTAACCTAATTAAATTGTATGACCATTGTCCTATATTTGAGCTGCTTTGCTCACCCAGTCTACATCTTAATCCAGACAGGATACAAGGCCTCACTCAGTACAATAAACAGGTGGTGTAGAACCATAGCCATTACCCACTAATTTAGGCCAAACCTTATGTTGCTGTTTAGTGCAATATGGTATTTTATGTTCTAAAATTATCAATTGTTTTACTGTTACAGACTCTCACTGGCAAAGAAATAGAGATCGACATTGAGCCCACAGACAAGGTATGAAACATCTACATTACTCTGAAGGTTGATATTAATCTCATGGATTGCTTTCTACGTGTGATATTTGGATTACTCATGTCAGCATACATTGCTGGGGAGCGACGTCCTAGTAAAGACGTTTATCTTATATGCTCTCTTGTACACATGAAGGTGGAGAGAATTAAAGAAAGAGTGGAGGAGAAAGAGGGTATTCCACCTCAACAACAAAGACTAATCTACAGTGGAAAACAGATGTAAGTGATCAACCCTTCCATCACAATCTTGTCATGAAACATCAGATCCATTTAGTCAAGTGGTGGCATTACATCTTGGATGTTTTATCTGCTCCCATCCCTCAGGAACGATGAGAAGACTGCTGCCGACTACAAGATCCAGGGAGGCTCAGTTCTGCATCTGGTCCTGGCGCTAAGAGGAGGGCTAGTCGGCCACTGTAACAGCATACAACTCATCGTCTAGTGGGCAGTAGGGCCAGCCTTGTGCCAACCCACAAGTTTCTGTCACTGTCACTCACCATGTTGCAACACAGAGCAGCAAATTGCCACAATGGTGTGGCACTAAAATTCTTAGGCCTCCTGGGCCTCAGCAAACAAAGGACTTTCTGCTATAATTCTTCTGTGTAGATTGTTTTTGTAACCACCTCTTGCTTTAAGTTTAAGTATTTTGCTTGGGATTAAAAAGGTAAAGTTGTTTTTGAAGTACGTGGCTGTATGGCTGCTATTGTATGAGTGTGTGACTTAGCCGTGCATTGTAAAACTACTTTCCTTATATAGGCAGTTATAGGAATTCTAAACTCATTGAGGTTTGATAACCTTTAATTAGAAATTACACAACATGGGAGTCGAAGGCAATGCACACAACAAACCGAATTCTCTTTCCGTCTCAATTTCTCCCTCTGCTTCCTTTGAGGGTAGTGGTCTAAAGGGTGGATGTTTTGCTTATTTTCACTGAATCCATTGAAGCGTACCATTGTTAATATCCACAAACCAATTTTCTATCAATGCAAGTTACTTAAAAACAATTGCGTGGGCAGCCAGTAATAAGGGCCAGATGTTTGGAATATTGGAAAGTTACCAAATAAAATACTACTTTTGTAACCTTGTGGAGGCACTTCTCCAATATGCATCAGCACATGTATATCAATTATTTGGTATTTCAACAAGATTTGCAATCTCATACAACCCAAGACTATCTAGTGTTTTAAGAACATAAGTCACCCGTTGTGCCTTTCTTACTGAAAGAGGTTGGGTAGTGTATACAGGGCAGGGGTCAGGGCCAGTCTTTCCCCTAGATTTACTTTCCCTGGGCATAAAAATAACTCTGTAAGCTAAAGCTATGGCAGGGGAAACACTGGTTAGGACTGTCTGACTGGCACTGATGCTTCAAAGATACAGCGATATAGGGGATTTTACATATCATTCACAGATAAAACAGCAACTCTCACCTCAAAATAAAGTCATTATACACATACACCATAATACCTCAGCTCCAAAAGGGGGTTCTGAAGGACAGGCACAAGGGAAGAGAGAAGCAGCCGAGCAGATGGTAAAGAGAGGTAGGGAGAAGAGCACACCAATGGAAGGCATGTAAGTATAGATAAGGCGTAGTGTTAGGGGATGCTGATCATGTGGCTCAGAGACTACAGAGAATTGTAACAGTGAGCCACACCAGTAAGTAGGTCAGTGGTCCTGGAGTAAAAGAAAAGTTATCAAGCTTTTAACTAGTTTACAAGGTTGCATGAGCTAAGACTTCAAGCTACTCTCTTAAAATGTATCCCGATGGACCCCTTTCATGTGGACAGTCATGATTGCAGTTCTCAGGATTTATTTATCTTCTGATTGGACGAGTCCCACTGGCTCAGGCAGACAGCTGCATATTACTGTTGTTGATTGATGTGACACAGATGACCTGCAACTCCGGAAATACACACCGAAGCTAGTACCACGTTCAGTAGTGTCATTAATAGCGCTAGTTATCCTATGGGAAATGTAATACCAGTAGTCCGAACAGGAGCTGAAAAGGTAGAATGGTGACAATGGCTTTTAGTCTCTAGAGAGTTCATCTACATGAATCCTTGTCAAACTGTAGGGGGACAATTTCCACAGTTCACGAGGGTCAGCCATTTAGAAAAATAACAGAATTAAGAGTCATTTGAAAAAACATCAGCTTGGATTGACAGAGCATCAGGTTGGAATAGTTGATTGACAGAGAGGATCCCCTCTATATGATTTACAGGCAGCTGTTAGGTAGAATGGGTCCCCACTCCTGGGCCTGGTCAGCTGTCGATCCTTCCACGTACATTGTCTGATGTCTGTGTCAGTGTTGATGGACAGGTTGATTGCAGCGGTCATTACCAGGCGGTGCTTGGGAAGGAGTCGATCTGCACCGTGTCCTGGCAGACAGAGCTTTGGCTGGTGTAGCACACACGCACCCTAATCTTCAGACTCACCTGGGGGGGAAGGAAGTGAATGTTTAGTCCATTGTGGGTGTGCACATGCGTGTGGTGACCATGAACTGACTGAATGAAGACCCACCTTGTTTGGGTTGTTGAGGAGCACAGTCTGGGTCACCTGACCTAAGCCATGTGCTGGGATGACGTCACCACTCGGAGCCTTCATCTGTAACTGGACGCTCTGAGGTGGATGGGAGTGCGAGACAAAGGTCACAAACAGCCTATAAGTAGGGCCCAGAGTTCTTCCTGGTCGGTTACATGGTCTAGAGGACCCTACTCATTATATAAAAGCTTGGAATACCAAATACAAAGGTACTCTGACACAAAGAGATGGGGAAGCAGACCTTGGGTACTGCTGCTTGCAGGGTGAGGCCAGTGATGTCCCCGTCAGTAGAGTTGGTGGCAGTGAGGGTAACAGTCATCCCTGTGTCTGTCTGTCTGTCAGTCTGTAGTTTCAGAGTCACCCCGTTCTTCTCATACACTGTAACACTAGGTGGTGCTATGGAAACAAATAAAAAAATATCTGTCACTGGGAATCATGGAATTCAACACCAAAAACAGGTGATCATTAAATACATTATGAAGATGTACTGTATATTTTGTATAAAGCTACAGATGTGTTAGTTCCAAAACAGTTGATATTTGACTCCATCTCTCTCTCCATCCATCTCTTTGCGACCCCCTGCTCTGCCCATCGCCCTCTTTTTCTCTCCCTCAGCTGTTGTGTGTGTCTCACCAGGTGTGACATCCAGGCCTCCCAGCAGGTCCAGAAGGTCTCCCCCAGCCGTGCTGCTAGCTGGGCCGGGTGCTGTGCTGGACAGGGACGGGCTGGGCTGGAAAGGCTCCCCAGAATCACCCAGCAGGTCCAACAGATCACACACCTTGACAAGGGAAAGAGAGGGTAAAGATTCCACATTACGTAACATTCAATAAGTTTAGCTTGAGAAAGTCCACACAGTATACAATAGTAGGTCAGTTCTATATATCCAGATAGCTGAAATACCAAAGTTTACTGCAGTCATTTTCCTCACTTACCTGATTAGATGGTTCCTGGGGCAATACTATTTCCTGTGTCAGTTTGGCTGGCTCCAACTCTTTGATAGTCCCCCCTGCTGATTCTCCATTGGTATGTCCCGGGGAGCTTTTATCAATCACTGGCATTCTCTCCAGCACTGCAGCCCTGCGAGCACAGAGAGCTCTCTTAGCAGTGTACTGGGGTGGGATGTAGTGGCTCTACCATGATGAAAAGCACCACTCACTGGCACTGTACCCATACATAAAATATAATACTATAAATCACAATCAAATTGTATTAGTCACATGTGCCGAATACAACAGGTGTAGCCCTTACAGTGAAATGCTTACTTATGAGCCGCTAACCAACAATGCAGTTTTAAAAAAAATACAGATAAGAAATAAAAGTAACAAGTAATTCAAGAGCAGCAGTAAAATAACAATAGCGAGACTGTATACAGGGGGGCACCGGTACAAAGTCAATGTGCGGGGGCACCGGTTAGATTATGTAATACAGTGGGGCAAAAAAGTATTTAGTCAGCCACCAATTGTGCAAGTTCTCTCACTTAAAAAGATGAGAGAGGCCTGTAATTGTCATCATAGGTACACTTCAGCTATGACAGACAAAATGAGGGAAAAAAATCCAGAAAATCACATTGTAGGATTTTTAATGAATTTATTTGCAAATTATGGTGGAAATAAGTATTTGGTCACATGCAAACAAGCAAGATTTCTGGCTCTTACAGACCTGTAACTTCTTCTTTAAGAGGCTCCTCTGTCTTCCACTCGTTACCTGTATTAATGGCACCTGTTTGAACTTGTTATCAGTATAAAAGACACCTGTCCACAACCTCAAACAGTCACACTCCAAACTCCACTATGGCCAAGACAAAAGAGCTGTCAAAGGACACCAGAAACAAAATTGTATACCTGCACCAGGTTGGGAAGACTGAATCTGCAATAGGTAAGCAGCTTGGTTTGAAGAAATCAACTGTGGGAGCAATTATTAGGAAATGGAAGACATACAAGACACTGATAATCTTCCTCGATCTGGGGCTCCACGCAAGATCTCACCCCGTGGGGTCAAAATGATCACAAGAACGGTGAGCAAAAATCCCAGANAAGGGACCAGGACGACTGATCCGTGTAAAGGAAAGAATGAATGGGGCCATGTATCGTGAGATTTTGAGTGAAAACCTCCTTCCATCAGCAAGGGCATTGAAGATGAAACGTGGCTGGGTCTTTCAGCATGACAATGATCCCAAACACACCGCCCGGGCAACGAAGGAGTGGCTTCGTAAGAAGCATTTCAAGGTCCTGGAGTGGCCTAGCCAGTCTCCAGATCTCAACCCCATAGAAAATCTTTGGAGGGAGTTGAAAGTCCGTGTTGCCCAGCGACAGCCCCAAAACATCACTGCTCTAGAGGAGATCTGCATGGAGGAATGGGCAAAAATACCAGCAACAGTGTGTGAAAACCTTGTGAAGACTTACAGA
Source organism: Hucho hucho (assembly GCA_003317085.1). NCBI lineage: Eukaryota > Metazoa > Chordata > Actinopteri > Salmoniformes > Salmonidae > Hucho > Hucho hucho. The sequence goes on from QNTS01004377.1 coordinate 5,716, forward strand.
AAACGTTTGACCTCTGTCATTGCCAACAAAGGGTATATAACAAAGTATTGAGATAAACTTTTGTTATTGACCAAATACTTATTTTCCACCATAATTTGCAAATAAATAAATAAAAAATCCTACAATGTGATTTTCTGGATATCTTTTTCTCATTTCGTCTGTCATAGTTGAAGTGTACCTATGATGAAAATTACAGGCCTCTCTCATCTTTTTAAGTTGGAGAACTTGCACAATTGGTGGCTGACTAAATACTTTTTTGCCCCACTGTATGTACATGTATGTAGAGTTATTAAAGTGACTATGCATAGACGATAACAGTGCAGCAGTGGTGTAAAATAGGGGGAGTGCAATGCAAATAGTCTGGGTATCCATTTGATTAGGTGTTCAGGAGTCTTATGGCTTGGGAGTAGAAGCTGTTTAAAAGCCTCGTGCCTAGACTTGGCGCTCCGGTACCACTTGACGTGCGGTAGCAGAGAGAACAGTCCATGACTAGGGTGGCTGGAGTCTGACCATTTTTAGGGCCTTCCTCTGACACCACTATATGCATGTATGATTGGCTAATATTGGAAATAGTATTATGTATATTATTGGTTGTACCTCATGTGGTCATATTTCTTGAAGAGAGCATTATATTCCACTGCTCTCTGCTGGAGTTCCACGTCGATACAGCTGCCGTAGATGCTGACGATGCTCCTAATGCGACTGCCAGAGAGGGACAGGGGAGAGAAAAACAGACGGAAGCAAGAGCTATTTTAGTATTCTCTGTATCAGCAATGTAGAGAGTCAAGTCCCAAGACCCACCCAGTGGGCAAAAAACTGACACAGCAGTTTTCAGTTGTTGCTGTATAGTGGTTCTAGCAGTGTGAGATACTGATGCTTACTCCACGTTGTGTGTTATGCGCGTGCTGAGTTTCATGGTTGCTGTGAGAGCGAAGCCCCTGGTTGCTGGCGACGACATATGTGACTGTAGAACCGTTTCCAAGGCGTCCAGGACATCATCCTCTGTCACCTAAGGGCAGGACAGAAAACAAGAACTACTGCCTCGGTTTTATGACAATTACTACTGTATTCTAATTGGTATTAACCGTGACTGTGATACAACAACCAAAGCATGTACCTGAACAGGTTCTGTCTCCTCACACTCTCCTCTCAGAAGCAGGTCTCCGTACTCCCCAATACACCAGCATGCAACCTGTACCAGGGATTGCTGCACACATACAAACAAACGTTGCACAGTTCCACAGCTGATAATCGAGTATAACCAGGGAGTTGAGGTTTTCCTGACTGATAACACACATTCCTACAGAGCATGGCACACAAACACATTCATACTAAAGCCATACCACTGAGATGTCTGTAATCAGGGCTCTGTACAGCTTGTGGACTGTGTAGCAGTGAAGTTCTGTTGCTGTGGTGATGAGTTGGATCAGGTTGGGCACCGTCTCATCTCGCACGTCACCCCCTGCCTGAAAGAGATAGTACTACAGTCAAACACAGAACTGTCTAGTAGAGAGCTTCACTGATCCACCTGTACCCAAATACCTGAGATCCGTTCCGGGACCCGAGCGGATCCGGATCTAGAATTCAAAATAATGTCATGGGTTTGGGTCGGTTACAATGGAAGATGGAATTAAAATGACAGAATGAAAAGTTAAAGGAGGATAGGCTACAATGACCAAGAGCCAACAGGTAGGCTGCTACTTAATATTGTTGTTATTTGTAGTCAACTGTGTAGGGCGAGAAAGCACACAAAGAATCAATTAGTCTAGCTAGCTTGCTTAACTAGCTTCTCCTGGTTTGAGGCAGTCAAGACAGGTACGACGTTGCGGTCTATCCCTCCCTCGACTTGGTTGGTTGCTGTCTCTCATCTCTCCCTAACTCCTCCCAGTGTCACTCGCTCACAACACAGCCCCTGCTAGAGCAGCACCTCTCTCTCCCTCCATCAGCTCTGGTTAATAAAGTAGCTTAAAAATGGACTTTTCTGCTGCTTCACTCACTCTGATCGGGTCTGGATCTGACCAAGTCTATACGGAACAGTCTAGTTGTCCTCAGGTCCGTTCGGAACGGGTTTCAATATTTTTTCAATATATTGTATTTTGGGGGAAAGCCCATGTACATTTCAGAACGGGTCCGTCTTTTTGGATCCGTGATGAACTCCACTGTCTAGACTACAGTCAAACAGTGGCAATGTGGGGCGCCCTAGTTTCCACCCAGACGGCTTAAGGTATAGGCTAGTGGGGTGAGACAAGTGAGATACATCATGGGTATTTACAATAGCTAGTCATAGCTCAAACAAGTTGTAGAGGCTCTGAACCCAGGTGATTGTGGTGCAGTAGTGTCAGTATTTACCGTGGTGAGGACATGCAGGATGGTGTCAATGTGCCAGCGCTGAGAGGGAGCATACCTGGCAGAGACAGAGACTTAGTGGTCAGTGTTGCGGCTCAGACACAAATATAGACAGTCACAGAGACTGACACACAGGGAGGGCAGGCTACTGGCTAGGCCTATGTGTGTTTTGTGATAGAACAGCCAGATAGCTGTGAGACATACAGATACTGAGAGCAAGACAGAAACACTGTAACGCATCACTCAAAGAGACAGGGAAACATTCGTATAGACAAAGACACAAAATGAGACATCCCACCACACACAGACCACAAAGAGAGAGAGACTTGGTGGCATAGAGATTATTAAAGCCCAGAGGCAGGCGAGGTCCAGCCCAGTACCTCTCTGCAGCGTTGAAGATGCCCGAGGTGGTGTGTGCTCGGAGCTCTGGGGGACAGCTGGAGAGGAAGAGGAGAAGCTCCTTCATCAGAGAGCGGATGTTGACAGCTGACACCAGGGCCAGAGAAAGCTCCAACGCCCGGCTGAGGGATAAACATAAATAATAGAACTACATACTGTTTGTTGTTCTCTACATTACCACACCTCCTTTCATCATAGCTCATGTATAGGCAGCACATGGCCAGCTGGTAAGACATGTTCAGAAATCACAACATTACCGTTTGACAGAAGCATCCTGGTCCTTCAGGCAGTCCACTATGGTCCCCCTGTGACGCTGCACTGCATTGTGGTCTGTCTGAACAATTTTCTGAAGGGAAGTCATGGAGATGTACCTGTGCATGAATAAAAAGAAAGACATTCAGACAAGTTATATTTGTGTGAGGGCTGTGAATTTATCAACACAACTGGTGCATGGATACATTTCATGGAACATATACTCTGCTCAACCAAGCAACATGTTTGTAATTCTCGTCTACAAGTATCATTTACAAGATCTCCCATCTCATATATCTTATGCAAAAAAAAATTTGCTGTGTGCTTTCTTCCCTGGTGTTAAGCATGACTGCTCTCCTCCAAGTTCAAGGTCTTTGATTTATTTTTTTATATCTACACAACATGACCAAAAGTATGTGAACTCCTGCTCGTCGAAAATCATGGGCATTAATATGTTGGGCGATTAGGCATGGCTCGCAGTCGGCGTTCCAATTCATTCCAAAGGTGGTCGATGGGGTTGAGGTTAGGGCTTTGTTTAAGCTATTAAAGTTCTTCCACACCGATCTCGACAAACCATTTCTGTATTAACCTCACTTTGTGCACGGGGGCATTGTCATGCTGAAACAGGAAAGGGCCTGTTGCCACAAAGTTGGAAGCACAGAATCGTCTAGAATGTCATTGTTTTCTGTAGTTAAGATTTCCCTTCACTGGAAATAAGGGGCCTAGCTCGAACCATGAACAACAGCCCCAGACCATTATTGTGTGCGGCTGCTCGGCCAAGGAAACCCATTTCAAGAAGCTCCCGACGAACAGTTCTTGTGCTGACGTTGCTTCCAGAGGCAGTTAAAAAAAAAAAAAAAAAAAAAAAAAAAAAAAAAAAAAAAAAAAAAAAAAAAAAAAAAAAAAAAAAAAAAAAAAAAAAAAAAAAAAAAAAAAAAAAAAAAAAAAAAAAAAAAAAAAAAAAAAAAAATCGGTAGTGAGTGTTGCAACTGAGGATAGACAACTTTTACGTGCTAAGCACTCTGCGGTCCCATTGTATGAGCTTGTGTGTCCTACCACTTCACAGCTGAGCCATTGTTGCTCCTAGATTTTTCCACTTCACAATAACAGCACTTACAGTTGACCAGGGCAGCTATAGCAGGGCATAAATTTGACAAACTGACTTGTTAGAAAGGTGGCATCATGACGGTGCCACGTTGAAAGTCACTGAGCTCTTCAGTAAGGCCATTCTACTACCAATGTTTGTCTATGGAGATTGCATGGCGGTGTGCTCGATTTTATACATCTGTCAGCAACGGGTGTGGCTGAAATAGCCAAATTTGAATGGGTGTCCACATAGTTTTGTATATATAGTGCATCTGGTGAAACAATATGACAGAGAATGATCCCATCTAAGCCAGTCTAGCAGCTCTCCAGCAGCCATCACACTGTCACAGGGATGGGAGCTTAAGCCTAGGACCAGACAAGAATAGCCTGCTGGACCAGACTGGGACAATCCCAACAGGAAGTATGCCTCAGAACAGACAGATAAAAAGGAAACTGATATGTGAGCGTGAGCCCACGACATACAGAGAACCCTGTGTGTCATTCTAAGGCCTCTAGCTAAATAATCCCAGGAATAGACATTGCTGACCGTGTGTAGCCTGATCAGAATCCAGATGTTTGTCTGCCTCAGGCAACAATAATCTTCTAGGCAACGGGCTAGAAACCATGAAAAAGGACCAGATGAGATCAAAGGAAGAGAGAGAGGGAAGACTAACCGGATGTTCCTATCATTGTTCAGAAGAAATCTCCCCAGGATGTTCACAGCCAAGACCTGTCACACACAAAACATATTCTGTTATACAGAAATGTAAGCTACATTAGCCTCCATCACTTGCAGCACATCCAATAAATGTAAATATACACAAACAAGAAATTACTTGATGACGCTATCACGCATGGCACTTACCCTCAAGCCACTTTCTGATTTGATGTCCATGACAGTGAGAACCGTTTCATACAAAACAGCACTGCCTGCGGTCTTACTGCTGTCTGTGTTCGTAGCCACCTGAAGGTCAATAATACAGAAGCTGTGATTAAAATCTAAATAGTTCATACAACAACCCTGCATGACTATTTACTGATTAAAATACTGTACCTGGGCCAGCAGGTCATTCATGGCATCACTGGCTGTATCATTATTGCGCCCCAGGATCCTCAGCAACCTAAGAATGCGCACCTAATGAGGAGGAAGAGAGAGAGAGAAACATGTAGATTCAGTCACAATATGCTTGTTTTTACCCTGACTCCAATTCACCATTAAAAACACTGACCTGCAGGAATGGGTCACTGATCCCAGCCACATTGTGTTCTGGAGAGTAACCCGACATCACCAGGCCTTTCATCATCAGGACCAGCTCCGGCACCGCCTGGACCAAACACACACAGAGCAGGAGTCAGGCTCACAGACCATCATCTAGGGTTGTGGGAGAATGCGTTCTGTTTTTTTTCATTGGATGTTAGTGTAAAACCAAAGATATCAATTTCAAGGGACTGAAATGTAATGTCTCATGTTGAGTGGATGTACTGGAATGGAGTAGGATGAGGTGGGTGTGTGTCTTACCTTACGAAACTGCTCTAGAGTGTCTGGGTTGCGCTCACACAGCTCAGTGATCAGAACCACAGCTCCATGCAACACCCCTGCAATTGGACCAAACCATTAGGACAGGGGAATATTTGCCACACTGACACCATTTACTATAACATGCATAATAACAGCTCACAGTCAAAATGTAAGACTACGTACTGTCCTCAAATGTAAGACTGTGAAATAGGTAGAGACGGACAGCTTGGCACAGAGGAGCAAACAGCTGTTTTGATTTATGTATTTTAACAGATCGCTGGTAATAAAAAAATAAAAAAATTTAAATGGTTAGATGAAAGTGACACACCGTGGTTCTTTTCAGAGAGCAGTGATCGAGCTGCAGGGGTGAACAGCTCTCCTAGCTCTGGTACTTTTCTCACCATGTGTACTGCACAAAGAGCTGCCTGAAATGTCAATGTCATCACGATCAGCTTCATAACAAAAATAACCTTCAACATGATTGTTTACGTCAGTCTGTTGCAATGCAGTGTTTGACAGTAGTGATCAAGATGGATTGGTTTGTGTTTCTGCATTACCAAGCTCAGCCATGATGGAAGGAGTGGCGGTGTGTGTGTGTGTGGGGCTACAGACGGTGCTCACCTTCTTCTTGATGTAGGAGTTTGAGGCTCTGAGGAGGCGGTCAATCTCTGGGGCCAGGTCTCGACACATCTCAGCTGAGCCCATACAGGCCAGAGTACACAGAGCCAGAGACTGGACATACTGACTGCTGTGGGACAGGTCACTGAAACACACGGAGAGAAGGAGATGGGGGTTTAATGACCATTTCTCAATTACTTTGTCCTCAAGTAGAGGCTACTAGACCACTAGTTCAATTTTTATGTAACTAATGACTACATTGATCGTACACAGCCTAGACATGATTATGGAACTATAGACAGATCCAGTTCCAGCCTGATTAGCAGAGTTCCATCTGTCTGTCTTATTTTTCCCATTTTATAGTACATTTTATAGTTCATTTCATTCCTTACTTCTTGATGGAGTTAGTGATGAGCAGGCTGGCATCCTGTTTCTCGTCTAAAAGCATCATGGCACCCAGGTACCCAACACGTTTCTCATTGTACCGAGGGCTTGCAATCAGACGCACACACTCCATCTGAGACCAGATGGGGGGGGGAGGGAGGGGTCAGGGAGTTGTTAGGATACAAAAAAAAGCAAATAGACCAACTCTACAGAGTAAATATACCAACTCTACAGTCATCCCCTGAACAAAAATATAAATGCAACATGTAAAGTGTTGGTCCCATGTTTCATGAGCTGAAATAAAAGAGCCAAGACATTTTCCATATGCACAAAAAGCTTATTTCTCTCAAATTTGGTGCAGAAGTTTGGCTACATCCTTGTTAGTGAGCATTTCTCCTTTGCCAAGATAACCAATCCACCTGGCAGGCGTGGCATATCAAGAAATGCCCATTGTAATATTCATATGTGTAAACATACTGAATTGTAATTGGATGCATCTTACCGCTGTATCATACTGTGCTATGATTGGTTAAGAAAGCCCGGGAAGTTTGAAAATGGTCGGTTGGTGATGGTTAGAGAGACGTGAACATGCCGGTAGTAACTAGCTAATAAAGAGCTACGTTTAGAAATATCCTTTAGTACTGCATTCTATTATTTTGTACAAAGCGTGCAAACCAAGACATGGTGTCAGCGTAAAAGGTATTACAAGATGGATTTTGCTGGTGTTCCTTCACCTCGAATGGACTGGGAGTCTACAAACTTACCCGATGCATGGCGTAAGTACAAACAGCATGTGGAGCTAATGTTCACGGGTCCTCTGAAGGAAAGAGGAGAAGAGGAAAAGTGCAGCTACCTGCTCCTCTGGATCGGTGAAAAAGGGAGAGATATTTACAACACCTGGACACTTACCGAGGCTGAATCAAAGGTACTGAAAATATACTACGATCGTTTTGAAGCATATGTTGTGCCGAAGACCAATACGATTTGTGCTAGGTACAAATTCCATGAGAAAGTACAAGGAGCTAGCGAATCTTTTGAACAGTTTGTGACTGAGCAGCGTCTGCTTGTGAAAGACTGTGATTATGCAAACAAGGATGAGATGGTCAGGGACCGTTTTGTATTTGGAATACACTCACCGCGAGTGAGAGAGAAACTTGTGAATGTCGGGTCTGAGCTAACGCTGGACAGAGCTATCGACATAGCCAGGTCTCACGAGCTAGCACGGGCTCAGATGAAAACCATTTCGCGCGGCAGCACGAGCACATCACGTGAACAAGCAGTGCACGCAGTCAGGCAGACGTCACAGCACACCTCCGGTGCCCAGAGAGCGCGTTTTAGAACGGAGAGAGAACTCCAAAACACAGCGACACAGACTCAAAACGCCCCAAAACATGTGGATACAAAGTCCATGGCGTACAAGGAAATTGCCCAGTTAAAGGCAAACAGTGTACTAAATGTGGAAAATGGAATCACTTTGCAAAAGTGTGCCGAGCTTACCATGGGAAAACAGTACATGCAGTGAGTGAAGATGAAATGTCAATCAAAGAGTCAAACGCTGATGAACTGTTTATTGACTCAGTGACACAGAAAAGTCAAATATCAGAGACAGAGCAAGCCTTTGCTGACATTGAGATAGGAACACAAGGCACAGAGCTAAAGTTCAAACTAGACACTGGTGCACAAGTAAACATTATTCCTCTGAATAAGTACCGCAGCTTGACATCTGAGTGTGAGCTACAGCCCACCACACGCAGACTGACTGGTTATGGTGGTGAACAGCTCCCAGTAAAAGGCACATGTACTTTCAAATGCAAATACAAGGAAAGTGACATGATGTTGGACTTTTACGTTGTGGACACTCGAGCACCTGCAGTGCTAGGTCTTAAAGCATGTTTAGACATGGACCTCATCAAGCTAGTTTTATCAGTGACAGCACCAGTAGAGACAGAAAATGTACTGGAGGAGTTTGCTGATGTTTTTACAGGAATAGGATTATTCCCAGGAGAATGTACCATTCACCTTGACCCAGACGCAACCCCTGTGGTCTACCCACCGAGAAAGATTCCCCTTGCTCTCCGTGCCCGTCTGAAGAAAGAGTTGGAGAGCATGGAGCAATCTGACATAGTTACCAAGGTTACAGAACCGACTGACTGGGTAAATGCGTTAGTGGTGGTGGAGAAACCACGCACAGGCAAGCTCAGAGTATGTCTCGACCCAAGAGACTTGAACAAGGCTATCAAACGCCCCCACTACCCTTTACCGACACTAGATGGCATCATACACAAGCTAGCGGGAGCACACTACTTCAGTGTCATGGACGCTAGATCAGGCTACTGGGCTATCAAGCTCACAGAAGAGTCATCTAAGATCACAACATTCAACACACCGTTTGGACGCTACAGGTTCCGTCGCCTGCCTTTTGGGATTATCTCAGCCCAAGACGAGTTTCAGCGAAAGATCGACGAAGTGTACGAAGGCCTCGATGGAGTCGTGGCAATTGTGGATGACATCCTTGTCTATGGTCGAACCAAAGAGGAGCACGACCGAAACCTCCGCGCGATGCTGCAAAGGTCCCGCGAGAGAGGAGTCCGGCTCAACCCCGAGAAGAGCACAGTCGGCGCTACAGAGGTCAGCTACTTTGGACATCTTCTCACAGCGAATGGAGTCAAGCCAGACCCACAGAAGATCTCAGCCATAAAAGAAATGGAGCCACCAAAGAACCGTGCAGAGCTGGAAACAGTGCTTGG